>SJYA01000059.1:581868-605519 GCA_006410615.1 Neotragus moschatus | reverse complement strand
CATGCCTGACACAGGGCTTAGAGTATTAGCATATATTCAAAATATTAGAAATACTTTTGATCAGTTGTGTTTTCTCTATGTGGGCTAAGAATAAGTTATATACTGTTTATGCTACTGTAGAAACTGAATTGTTTGTAAAATTTTTTTGAGCTCCTCTCTATCAAGGGTTAACAAGGCTTCCTTTGAAAATTCCAAAGGCACCAACCCATCTAACAACTCAGACAAATAATGGAAAAATTTAACCATTTCTAAAATAAAGTATCTTTGCAATAGAGTCAGCGTGGCTTAATAACATACTCTAAATGTCGGATGTTTTTCGTTTTCAGATGAAAGGCACTGTGGAAATAAGGTATCATTACTGTTAATTTTACTGTGCCTTGACAAACATTCTAAAATCATGGAGTCAAGACATGTAGCACAGCCTCCTATCACATTATCTTTTAGAATATGTATGAAATCTCCAGATGTATCAGTCACCTTGTATCACAATATAAAAAACTGTGATCCCAGTTATGCAAATACAAAATTGTTATCCCTAATTGGTGAACCTAGACTTAAATAATTTTAAGAGGAAGGGTGAAAGTTATTTGGCCACATTAATACTTAAGCAAAAGGCTTGTCAACATTGAGTACAGAAAGCTAAAATGAGATCGCATTTAAACTATTGCTGTTATTCTTGTTTTTTTCTTCACTAAGGGAAGAAACGGAGAAGGCAATGGCACCCCACTCCAGTACTCTTGCCTGGAAAATTCCATGGATGGAGGAGCCTGGTGGGCTGCAGTCCATGGGGTTGCTAAGAGTTGGACACAACTGACCGACTTCACGTTCACTTTTCACTTTCATGTATTGGAGAAGGAAATGGCAACCCACTCCAGTGTTCTTGCCTGGAGAATTCCAGGGACGGGGGAGCCTCATGGGCTGCCATCTATGGGGTCGCACAGAGTCTGACATGACTGAAGTGACGCAGCAGCAGCAAGGGAAGAAAGAGTCAGAATTTCTCTGTGCCAGGAATTCAGGAATGATTTCTATGACTTGTGGTTTTGTTTGGTGATTTTTTAATCCCTGAGAGACAGGCTTCTTGAAACCACGAGTGATTTTTTTCTAAATCCACCCTCCTGTCGTATGCGTATATGCTTTTTCACTCATTACAAATATGGGATAAGCTCAGAGCAAAGAACTTGAACTTAAAATGTTAGGAATATAAGAAACCAGTGAAAAATCTTGGTGTCATTTAAAGACCATTGTTTCCTATAGGTATTCATAGCGAGTAATAATATAAAAGATTGTAGTCGCTCTTCTGGAATAGAGCCAAATGAACTTGTGTTTGATTCAGTTCACGTATCTTTTGCTGGACTATTCAAAGTTACTGTAAAAACTGAAATGAATTTACTAAATAGATTTATTTTCTTTTTAGATTGTTTAAGAAATTTTTCTATATTATTTTGAAATTTAAAATGAATGTTTCTTAGTATAAAAGCATGTTCACTGTACAAAAATTATATAACAGAGGAACAGGAACAAACATATATTTGTTTTCTGTTTAACATTCTTTTGTGTAAATGTTAATCTGTACTAAAGATCTCATCTTTTTCTCTCTATAAATACTATTTAATTCCTAAGAAGAAATAGAATTTTAATTTTTTTTATACTGGGATCATCATTTTGGATTATATTTAAAACATGCTAACACAAGAAACAAGAAAAAAAGGTAAAAATATACAAGTAAACCAAATTCCACCAATAACACTACCATCCAGGTATAATAATTATTCAACATGTTGGATATATATCCTTCCAGAGTCTTCTCAATTATTAAACTATTCTCAGAAATAATAAAGCTCTTAGTTTATTTGTGAATTAAAATGCATTGAGTCTGTGCTTTCTAAAGGTGTACATTTCTTGTTTCCTCCATTACTTTACAAATTACTATGCTCAGTTGCTCAGTCATGTCCTATTCTTTGCGGCTCCATGGACTATATCCTGCCAGTCTTCTCTGTTCATGGAATATTCCAGACAACAATACTGCAGTGGGTTGCCATTTCCTTCTCCAGGGGATCTTCCCAACCCGGGGATCACACCCACGTCTCTTCTGTCTCCTGCATCGGTAGGGGATTCTTTACCTTCACATATTAGTGCTGCTGCTAAGTCTCTTCAGTCGTGTCCGACTCTATGCGACCCCACAGACGGCAGCCCACCAGGCTCCCCCGTCCCTGGCATTCTCCAGGCGAGAACACTGGAGTGGGTTGTCATTTCCTTCTCCAATGCATGAAAGTGAAAAGGGAAAGTGAAGTCTCTCAGTCGTGTCCGACCCTCAGCGACCCCATGGACTGCAGCCCACCAGGCTCCTCCATCCATGGGATTTTCCAGGCAAGAGTACTGGAGTTGGGTGCCATTGCCTTCTCCATTACATATTACTAAGAACTATTAAAAAAAATATTGCCTTTAAGAAGCTATTAGTTAAGTAGAGGAGTCAGGCAAGCAAATAGCTGAAGTCAGGCAAGCAAATAATGTGAAGGATACTTCACAATATTCTGTAGGAGTTTGAGAAGTGACACCTACTGAGCCCAGAAGGACATGGGGAGCTTTACAGAAGAGGTGACATTTGAGCTGAGCCTTGAATAAGGAGCAAAAGGTTTATGATTCAGGCAAGGCAGAGCAGATCATTCCAGGCAAGCAGTCTGTGCAAAGGCTGGGAGAGGATGTTTTAGGGAGCCATAGGAGGTCAGTATGGTGAGGATGAAAAATAACTCTTGAAAAATAGGCCTGGCTCTGCAATGTCCTGAATGCTCAGAGGAGTATAGGCTTTATCTGGTAGATCATCAGTTCAGTTAAGTTCAGTCACTCAGTCGTGTCCAACTCTTTGCAACCCAATGAATCACAGCATGCCAGGCCTCCCTATCTATCACCAACTCCCGGAGTTAACCCAAACTCATGTGCATCGAGTTGGTGATCCCATCCAGCCATCTCATCCTCTGTCGTCCCCTTCTCCTCCTGCCCCCGATCCTGCCAAGCATCAGGGTCTTTTCCAATGAGTCAACTCTTTGCATGAGGTGGCCAGTGTATTGGAGTTTCAGCCTCAGCATCAATCCTTCCAATGAACATCCAGGACTGGTCTCCTTTAGGATGGATTTGTTGGATCTACTTGCAGTCCAAGAGTCTTCTCCAACACCACAGTTCAAAAGCATCAATTCTTCAGTGCTCAGCCTTCTTCACAGTCCAACTCTCACATCCATACATGACCACTGGAAAAACCATAGCCTTGACTAAACAGACCTTTGTTGGCAAAGTAATATCTCTGCTTTTGAATATGCTATCTAGGTTGGTCATAACTTTTCTTTCAAGGAATAGGCATCTTTTACTTTCATGGCTGCAGTCACCATCCGCAGGGATTTTGGAGCCCCCCAAAATAAAGTCTGACACTGTTTCCACTGTTTCCCCATCTATTTGCCAGGAAGTGATGGGACTGGATGCCATGATCTTTGTTTTCTGAATGTTGAGCTTTAAGCCAACTTTTTCACTCTCCTCTTTCACTTTCATCAAGAGGCTTTTTAGTTCCTCTTCACTTTCTGCCGTAAGGGTGGTGTCATCTGCATATCTGAGGTTATTGATATAGGAATCAGTTTAAGGAATGCGTATGTGTGTGTGTGAGATGTATGCGTATTGTAAGAAAATTACAGTCTGTGGATGGTGACTTAGATTTGGTCCCTACAGGCATAGTCTGAGACTGGGATTCTTGGGAATCAGGGAAGAATGATAAAATGAGTGAAAAAAAGCTAGGTGTGGCTGTGGACTCAACAGGAAACTGTTTCTGTCTGATCCGATGGAGAAGGGCACAAACTCCACCCAGAGTTAGTCCCATCCGGAGGCTAGGGGGTAGCCTTTAGGCCTCAGTTCACTAGGCATGGCTTTGAGTGGGAGTGGGGTCGGTAGAGCTAGAATTGGACTAGAGCATTCCTTAGGAGAAGGAAGCATTAGTCAATATGCACAAAACTGGTAGGTAGGTGCACAAACAGCTAAATTGAAGAACACCAGCTACACCTGTTGCAGAAAGCCCTAATATAGCTGCACAAGTGGATTCCCAATAAACATTTCTGTCCCTTCCTCTGAAGATTTGGAACCATGACCTGTCTGTGTCTATGTGACACTTTAAATTGTTAGAATGATTCTTTCTGGCCTAAGGTAGTGTGCTCATCTCTCTGATGGATTACAAGAGAGAATTTGCTATCTACAAATAGACACTTGGAATTGGAGAAATCACATCTCAACATGTAAGAATGCTAAATAACAGTGGAAGAGTAAAGGTTTCTGTGATGCGGCAGCACATGGACTCTCAAAGGATTATAAGGCTAAGAGACGAATGCTGTGACTTCAGTTAAATTAAAGCCATATCTCTGCTTATTTAGAGCACCCTCTCTGACATCATCTCAGGATTCTTGAGGAATGACGTCAGTTTCATCTGCCTTAGCTTGCCTGTAGTGTGTATAGGATATGGGCGTGGAAGCAATGATGGCTGCCTCTTAACGAGATGCTCATTCAATCATTCCACAAATACTATGTGGCATGTTATTCTAGGTGACAGAAATATTGTAAGAAATAGCATAAAATCCCTGATTGTGGGGTGGGGAGGTGCTTACATTTTAGATGAGGGTGTTAAAGAAAAATTATCCATGACGTTTGTTAGAAGTGTAAGGCACACTTTATTGGGAGAACTATAACAGGATTTTGTAATACGTTCTATGGTAAAAATTAAACAGGGTAACAACCTAAGTGTCTGTTGAGAGGATAAATGTGTGAGATATATATATATGTGTGTGTAATTTAAAAAATAAGCCATAAAATAAGAATCTTGACATTTGCAACAACATGGATGGACCTTGAGGGTATTGTTGCTGTTTATTCACTAAGTCATGTCCAACACTCTGTAACCCCATGGACTGTAGCCCGCCAGGCTCCTCTGTCATTAGGATTTCCCAGCAAGAATACTGGAGTGACTAGCTATTCCCTTCTCCAGGGGATTTTCCTGACCTAGGTATCGAACCCATGTCTCCTGAATTGGCAGTTGGTTCTTTACCAATGGGCACCATTCAGTACCCCTGAGAATTTTATGCTAAGTGAAATAAGTCAGAGAAAGACAGATACTATATGATCTCATTTATATGTAGAACCTAAAAACCAAACAAATGAAGCTAAATGAAGCCCTAATACTCAATGTGATGGTATTTGGAGAGAGGGCCTTTAGGAAATAACTTGGTTTAGATAATAGAGTAAGGATGGGACCCTCATGATGGGATTATGCCCTTGTAGGAAGCAGCGCCAGAGAACGTGTTCTCTCTCTTCCAGGTGAGGACCAGGGAGAAGACAGCCATATGCAAGCCGTGAAGAGAGCCCTGATCAGAGCCTAGGCATGCTGTCGCCGTGGCCTCGGATGTCCCAGTCTTCAGAACTGTGAGAAATAAGCTTCTGTTTTCTAAACCACTGCTTATGGTATTAATTCTGTCACTCCAAGAAAACTAAGATGAAGATAAATGTATGAAATAGTTGTATAGGAGAGGACAACAGGAATGAATTAGAGAAATTAGAATTGCTAGTTAACACTAAGGGTCCATTTGAGATTGCACTGATTACATTTCAAGTGAGACCTGCTATCCTGGGAGGTTTTTGTTTTGTTTTGCCATGCTGCAAGACATGTGGGATCTTAGTCCCCCGGTCATGGATTGAACCTGCGCTCCCTGCACTGCAAACATAGAGGCTTAACCACTGGATGTATAGGGACGTCCCAAGAGGGTTTTCACCATTTACCTTCCTCTGTGCAGCTGTGGAGTCACAGGCAATCATCTTTTACTGCTCACATAGTAAGGGCTGATGCCAGAAAGAAAACAAAGCAGCTGTTACATGTCCAGCCACAGTGAAGACTCAGAGATAGATGAAATAAACAAAGTAAGAAGCAGCGAACCATAGCCCCAGACTGAGTAGCAGAGCAGCATCTATGGTTGACTGAAAACCACAAACCAACTAGATCAACTGACTTTAAGCCAAGAAGTTTCAATGTTGGGATGTGCTGAATCCAGAAAAGCATGAATAATGGATTGCTGACTCATTTTTTTTTTCATGTCAAGTATCATGTCTTTTTTTTTTTTTTTTTTCCTGTCTCAGGTGTACATGAGTTCCCAATCTTGAACCCTCCCCACCACCTCCCACCCCATATCAACTCTCTGGATCATCCGCGTGCACCAGTCCCAAGCATCCTATGTCCTGTATCGAGCATAGACTGGCGATTTGTTTCTTACATGATTGCTTACTCATTTTTTATCTTCAGTTTGGCACACTGTAGAAATATGAAGTATGTCTGGGTGGAGTTATTGTTAGGCACAGGGACTTTCTAACTATTAACTATTAATCCAAGAGTGACTCTTCATATATACAGTCAATCCTTAGTATTCACAGATTTCATATTTGTGAATTCACCCATTCACTAGAGTTTATTTGTGACCTCCCCCAAATTAATACTTACAGTGTTTTTATAGTCATTTGTATACATGTGCAGAATGGTGAAAAATTAGTCTTACGTGGACATTCTCAGCTGGGATCAAACAAGGTGACACACTGCCATCTTGTTTCAGTTCTTATACTGTCAATTAATTAGACCTTTTGTTAAACATTTAGTGTCATTTTTTTTTGCATTGTTGTTTTTTTGGTAATTTCACTGTTTAATGTGGCCCACGAGTATAGTAGTGTTCCTAAGTACAGAAGACTGGTATGTGTCTTATAGGAAAACACGTGTGTTGCATAAACTTTGTTTAGGTGTCAGTTTTAGTGCTGTTAGCCAGGAATTAAAAATTAATTAATCAATAATATTGTTTAAGAAAAGGTGTCTTTAGACAGAAGCTCACATAAGACAAAGTTAAGTATTGATTAGTTGGTGAAAATGTTATGACCAGAGTCTTAGAGGAACTTGACCTAGTATTTCTAATGGGAGCAGTGGTTCAGTATTTGCTAATGCAGTGTTCATTTGTGACTATAACACAGAGCTACCACAAACAATGAGAATCAGTTGTATCTGCTAGGTCATTCAATCAACCATATTAAAATTTTCAGAAACACAGAGCTCGTGGTCTATCCCATTTTCCCAATCACCTTCTCCTGTCCTTTATCCTGTTGGGTTTCCTGTGCGCCCAGTCCTGCAGGTAGGTACCTTCCTCTCTCAGCAGGTTTCTTCCCTCTCCCATAAACATGGAACATTTGCACTGCCATCTAGCACTGGAGTCACCACTGGGATTTTATGACTGTATGCTCTTCTCAATTACCTTTTTAAAAGAAGCCTTTTAAAAAGTATTTTAAAATACTTTTTATAAAGTATTTCATCTCTTCTATGTCTTTGCCCTTGGATTGTCTTGTCCCTTGCCCTTGGATTGTCTTGACTGTCTTGACTGTCCCTTCCGCTATCCCTCCCTGCCCTATGCCTTGTAGAATCCCCTTACCTTTTTCAGTGGCTTTGGAGGGGAGTGGGAGTGTTAACTTGGTTAGGAGGAACAACAGTATCCAGAATTTCCTTTCTAGTATATCTGGTTATGATGGGCTACAAGACATACTGTTGTAGGAGAGCTAAAGACTACAATTTTGTAGCTTACACACATTGTCCCAGTTACTCATTCAAACATGAACCTAGGTTTTTCTGTGAAGGGCTTGTACCGATGTGATTAAAGTCTTTAGACACTTGACTTTGAATTAATCAAGATGAAGATTTTCTTAAGTATACGTGACTTAATCAGTTGAAAGGCCTTCAAAAGAGGGCTTAGGTCTTCCCTGACCTGAGGGAGAAACCAGGAACAACTGCTAGGTCTGTAATTATGTTCTCTTTCCCCTGGATTTCTGGTTTTTACTCATTGACAACAAGCTTCACACTGTGCCCTTGAGCTCTACCTCAGCTGGGATCTTCCTTTTCTGCCTGTCTGCTCTCCTGACTTCAGACTTACTTAGCCAGTCTCCATAACTGTATAAGTCAATTCCTTGTTTAAAAGAAACAACAACAACCTCTCTTAATATATATGTATTGGGCTTCTTGATAGCTTAGTTGATGAACAGTCCACCTGCAATGCAGGAGACCCCAGTTCGATTCCTGGGCCTGGAAGATCCACTGGAGAAGGGATAGGTTACCCTCCCCAGTATTCTTGGGCTTCCCTTGTGGCTCAGCTGGTAGCAAATCCACCTGCAATACAGG
Organism: Neotragus moschatus; assembly: GCA_006410615.1. Classification (NCBI taxonomy): domain Eukaryota; kingdom Metazoa; phylum Chordata; class Mammalia; order Artiodactyla; family Bovidae; genus Neotragus; species Neotragus moschatus. The sequence continues at coordinate 597,301 of SJYA01000059.1, read as the reverse complement.
ATACCTGGGTTCAGTCCTTACGTGGGAAAGATCTCCTGGAGATGGAAAAGGCTACCCACTCCAGTATTCTGGCCTGGAGAATCCCATGGACTATATAACATTGGGTGGAAAAGAGTCGTACACGATTGAGCAGCTTTCACTTTCATATATCTGCTACTAGTTTTACTGTCTGGTTGAACCCTGATTGACATACTTTCCATGTTGTATATGCTCTGCCCTGTCATCCTCTCTTCTTCTGTAATTATTTCATGTTTTTCATACAGTATAGGATAAATATTCAAATCCTGGCTCTTTCACTTCTGGAAGTACAAACTTCCTGACTCTCAACTTCTTCATCTATAAAATGAGGATATAGTTACTAGTATATATCTTATGGAAGTGGTGTGAAGATTAAATTAATGTATATAAAGCAGTTAAAATAATACTTGTGCTGTGCTTAGTTGCTCAGTTGTGTCCAACTCTTTGTGACCGCAATGGACTGCAGCCCTCCAGGCTCCTCTGTCCATGGGTATTCTCCAGGCAAGAATACTGGAGTAGGTTGTCATGCCTTCCTCCAGGGGATCTTCCAACCCAGAGACTGAATCCAGGTCTCCTGCATTGCAGGTGGATTCTTTACTGTCTGAGCCACCAGGGAAGCAAAATAATAATATCTAGCATATTGAAAACCATCAATAAATATGACTTCTATAATGATTATTGCCTAGAGAATTGTATTTATTTCTTTTAAATCTCCAGCATTGTGGAGATCCAAAGGAAGCTAAAGACATAGTTGTTTTCTATGATAGGTTATTGCAAAATATTTAACATATAGTAAATCTTTGTACTTAGTTTTATATATAGTGGTGTATATATGTTAATCTTATACTCCTGATTTATCCCTCCTCCATCCCCTTTCCTGTTTGGTAACTATAAGTTTGTTTTTTTGCATCTGTGAGTCTGTTTCTGTTTTGTAAATAAGTTCATTTGTATTATGCTTTAGATTTCCCATATAAAGTGATATCAAACAATGTTTATTTTTCTCTGGCTTACTTCACTTAGTATGATAATCTCCAGGTTCATCCATGTTGCTGCAAATGTCAATATTTTATTCTTTTTTATGGCCGAGTAATATTCCATTGTATATCTGTATACCACATCTTTGNCATATAAAGTGATATCAAGCAATGTTTATTTTTCTCTGGCTTACTTCACTTAGTATGATAATCTCCAGGTTCATCCATGTTGCTGCAAATGTCAATATTTTATTCTTTTTTATGGCCGAGTAATATTCCATTGTATATCTGTATACCACATCTTTGTCCATTCATCTGTTGAGGAATGGTTGCTTTCATGTCCTGGCTAATGTAAATAGTGCTGCAATGAACATTGGGATGCCTGTATCTTTTTCAGTTAGAGTTTTCTCCAGATACCTGCCCAGAACTAGGAGTGCTGGATCATATAGTAATTTAATTTTTGGTTTTTGAGGAACCTCCATACTGTTCTCCATAATGGCTGTGCCAGCTTACATCCCCATCAACAGTGTAGGAGGGTTCCCTTTTGTCACACCCTCTTTAGCATTTATTATTTGTAAACTTTTTGAAGATGGCCATTTTGATCAGGATGAGGTGATATCTCATTGTAGTTTTAATTTGCATTGACACATCTTTTTAGGATTTTTATAATGTTCTTGGGNTACTGTTCTCCATAATGGCTGTGCCAGCTTACATCCCCATCAACAGTGTAGGAGGGTTCCCTTTTGTCACACCCTCTTTAGCATTTATTATTTGTAAACTTTTTGAAGATGGCCATTTTGATCAGGATGAGGTGATATCTCATTGTAGTTTTAATTTGCATTGACACATCTTTTTAGGATTTTTATAATGTTCTTGGGAAGAGAAGATAAACGTATGGTGATTTATTTCCTGAATCAAAAATAAAAGAAAAGGTGTAATAGATTGGGTTGCACTTAGAGGAACAGTGGATATAGTGTGAGATATGTAGTCCTCTGAGAGAGGGCAGATACTCAGGCTCTCTGCTCTTCTTTTTCACCTCTNCTGGGAGAAGCAAGATGCAATAATTTGTCCTTTGCTTTCAAATGGACGTTTTTTTAGGTCTCAGACCATTTGCCCCTTAAAATGTTCACTGATGTGGAAGGATCAATGTTATAAACATTTGTGATGCTGTTGCAGGATTCTTCTTCATAGGGATCCAACCCGTCTTTCAATTAATGGGTTTTAGGCCTAAGAACTGCCTCTGGTTTAGTAACTAGGTAAAAGGCTATGAGTTTTCATTGAGACGAGTGACTCCATCCTTCTGTTCATCCACTGTGATTACTTCTGATTGTATCTATTTAGCAATGTGTTTGTTGGTAGCTCAGCTGGTAAAGAATCTGCCTGCCGTGCANTTTTAGGCCTAAGAACTGCCTCTGGTTTAGTAACTAGGTAAAAGGCTATGAGTTTTCATTGAGACGAGTGACTCCATCCTTCTGTTCATCCACTGTGATTACTTCTGATTGTATCTATTTAGCAATGTGTTTGTTGGTAGCTCAGCTGGTAAAGAATCTGCCTGCCGTGCAGGAGACCCCAGTTTGATCCCTGGGTCAGGAATATCCCCTGGAGAAAGGATAGGCTACCCATTCCAGGATTCATGGGCTTCACTGGTGGCTCAGACAGTAAAGAATCTGCCTGCAATATGGGAGACCTGGGTTTGATTCTTGGGTTGAGAAGATCCCCTGGAGGAGGGCATGGCAACCCACTCCACTGTTTTTGCCTGGAGAATCCTCATGGACAGAGGAACCTGGCGGGCTACAGTCCATTGTGTTGCAAAGAATTGGACATGACTGAGCGACTAAACACAGCACTATCTATACTGTTGGTTGCCCACTTGTGTTATACCTGTAAATAAAATATTTTAAAAGGCATCTTCATAGAAGTCTGCTTCTCCTGGCTCTCTTCCCAACGTTTCTATTCTTTGTGGCAGTTATTCCCATCTTGTTTTGTCAGTAAAGTGCTACCATCTGGCCCCTCTGCTACTTCATGATCCTGTCATCTTCATTGACACTAAGGGCTTTGTTCCATAATAATANAAGGCATCTTCATAGAAGTCTGCTTCTCCTGGCTCTCTTCCCAACGTTTCTATTCTTTGTGGCAGTTATTCCCATCTTGTTTTGTCAGTAAAGTGCTACCATCTGGCCTCTCTGCTACTTCATGATCCTGTCATCTTCATTGACACTAAGGGCTTTGTTCCATAATAATATTTCCTACTGTCAGGAGAACAGCCACAACTGAACTTTTCAGTGATACTGGTGCCATTCTCACCAGCACATTTCTTATTTCTTTGGTAAATGGAGTGCTCTTTAAGTCTTCCCGTAGAATAGAACTGGTTTATAGGTTGTTAGGCCTGAAAGGTGTATTCATTTTTGAAGACTTTGCTCTCTGATTCTTTCTTCTTCCTCCACAGTCAGTGTACTCCAGCAGATCTAGCATGTATGCTTCATGTAGTGTGGGCCACAGCTTTCTTCCAGCTGCCAAGAGTCATCTTAGCAGATATTAGTAACATCTCCTATGGTCTTTGCTAGGGTGGTAAATTCAGCACCATAAGAGAGTACTCTCCTGTTTCTTACCCATCTTTGTATTTCACCTCCTTTAATACAATCTCATTTTCCTGTCTCAACGGTGCTCTCTTGGCTCCAGCAGCTCATGTTGGGTTGCCCTGCATTCTCTCAGTATATAGTTCCTTTCTTCTCTTAGCACGCCCAACAATTCCTCAGGTGGGAGTTATTCTGAGATAGGGTTAGATCATGAGAGAGTCTACTTCCTAGGGCCATTTCTGGTACCCACCATCTTAGGGTGAGTTTCCTGGAAATGTATCTAAGATTAAGGTTTGTGTGGGGAGTTCCTTCAGGAAAGAAACTTTTAAGGAAGTACAGGAAGCAGAACTTGACAGAGGTAGAAATTCCACTGGGATGAAACTATAACAGAAGTTTCAGGTGATCCTACAGGAATCACTGAAGCTGAGACAGATCTTTAGAGTTATCACACACTGATGCAGGGGGAACTTTTTCTTTTTCTTTTTTTTTAAGTAGTACTTTGCAGTAACCAGACATTTGGTATAGTCTGCCCTTGGGCAGTGACTATAACCTTGGATGATGAGGTGGGTCCCTTTGATAGAGGGCAATTTGGAGAAAGAGATGTGGCTATGAGATGTCAGCAACTAACACTGCCAGCAAGTCACAAATGAGCACCTGGTCCTGATAAGGACATCCAGCAGCACACTAGTGTAATGCATGACACGTATCTTCATTTATCTAAGACAATAGTTAGAATGTAAACTGTAAGAGCATAGGGATGTAGTCTGTCGCATACATTGCTATATATCTAGAATTAGAACAGACTGGTCTAGTATTTACTCAATACGTATTTGTTGACTAAATGATTGAACTAAATGAGTAATTAAAGCCTATTTATAGGTGCCACATTTTTTAAACTGACAATCACTTGGTACATCACAGGGAATACAAATAAATGAAAATGTAAATAGGAACGCATACCAAAGTACATTTCTACTCTCACATACCAGTACAAATCCCTAACGAGGTTTTTGAGTGTTCTGAAATTGAAACCATGTTTAATACATTAAATGAACTGATGAATGGCATGGGCAGTATATTCATTTTTAGCCATGACCTTTCACTCTGATGTGAATTCTTAATGAACTGACTTGTTTGTAACTGGTGTTAAAGAGCATTAAGCGAGAGATTATAATTGGATCAGCTATTGTAGTTGGATTGACTCACAGAGACAAATTTGGTTTTGTACCTAGATCTCATTAATATTCACTTTCAACTGTCTTCCAACAGATGTCTGCTTTTGACTTTAAACATAGATTTTTCAAACATTTTTATGATACTATAAACATATAGAATCTTCTGAAACATTTTTAAACTACATTCTATTAAATTTGCCACTCTCACATATGGAGTGAGAAAAAAAAAGAATCTGAAATGTCATCTTGTCCACTCTTTAAATATTTCTAATGCAAAATGTCACAAAAACTCAACATTAAAAAACATTTACTTTCCCCCGTTTTAACAACTGTCATGTGTGGGTTCAGGTTTACATCTGAAAACAAATGACCAAGTAATTATGAAGAACAAATATCAAGAATAACAGAAAAAAGGAGTTCTCTGGACCTATTACCTAACTAAACAAGCGTAACTGGTGATAATTATTTTAAAACAATTAAAAATCTATGGAACTTGCACTAAAGATATGCAACAAATGAAGAAACAGTTATTAAAGAAGATCTTAATTAGAACTGGGTAACAGTAGCAAGACTCTGAGTCACTTGGTCTATGACCCTTTCCCTCATTCCCACCCCCAACACAGCTTGATTGAAAGTCAACTTCAAGAGAGTAGGGCCAAGAAAATAGGTCTCTCTCTTTCCTAAACTCCTAGTTAAGGGATACTCTGTCTCACAGGGAGGGATAGGCAGTCATTATTTCTTATACCTTCTCACTCTGAGTGCAAAGGCCAAGTTCCTGAGTGGCTGAGAGGTCAGAAGTGCCATTCTTCCTCCCAGGCTCCACTCAGAGGGATGAGGCTCTCCCCTTGCATGGCAGGCTGTGAGTCCAGGGGCCCTGATCACTTTCACTTGAACTCACTAATGGGGTGGAAATTCCATGCCAGGAGGGGCAAACTGAGAATATCAAAGCCTACCACTCTTGTTCAGTGCCCAGAGTACTGACTCAGAATTTTTCCACAAAGGATGCTGCTGCTAAGTCTCTTCAGTCGTGTCCGACTCTGTGTGATNCACTTGAACTCACTAATGGGGTGGAAATTCCATGCCAGGAGGGGCAAACTGAGAATATCAAAGCCTACCACTCTTGTTCAGTGCCCAGAGTACTGACTCAGAATTTTTCCACAAAGGATGCTGCTGCTAAGTCTCTTCAGTCGTGTCCGACTCTGTGTGATCCCAGAGACAGCAGCCCACCAGGCTCCTCCGTCCCTGGGATTCTCCAGGCAAGAACACTGGAGTGGGTTGCCATTTCCTTCTCCAGTGCATGAAAGTGAAAAGTGAAAGTGAAGTCGCTCAGTTGTGTCGGACTCCTAGAGACCCCGTGGACTGCAGCCTACCAGGCTCCTCTGTCCATGGGATTGTCTAGGCAAGAGTACTGGAGTGGGGTGCCATTGCCACAAGGGATAAACAATACTTAAAAGCAGACGTCTACAAAATGAAAGTTGCTCAGTTGTGTCTGACTCTTTGTGACCCCATGGACTATGTAGTCTATGGAATTCTCCAGGCCAGAATACTGGCGTGGTAGCCTTTCCCTTCTCCAGGGGATCTTCCCTACCCAGGGATCGAAGCCAGGTCTCCAGCATTGCAGGTGGATTCTTTAGAGCTGAACCACCAGGGTAGCCCAGGAATACTGGAGTGGGTAGCCTATCCTTTCTCCAGTGGATCTTCCTGACCCAGGAATCGAACTAGGGTCTCCTGAATTCCAGGCGGAGTCTTTACCAGCTGAGCTACTAGGAAAGCCCCTCTACAAAGTGTTTCCCAAAGGAATTGATTTCATTTGAAACAAAGTGTGGGGAATTTCAAGCCTCAAATACAATGGAGATTTTTGATAGTAAGCAATTAAAACAAAGTTCGTATATCTATAAGAGAACTAAACCAGAAGCCATCTGGTTTACCAGAAAAAATCAGCCGAAGACACAATTAAGAAGAACCCTCCTGGGGCCAGAACAAACCTTAAAATCTGCCCTTCAAAAATATTCCTGAAAATCAGCTTCAATTCAATTACATCAGGCTGTAGAACAACTTATGCCCCAAGAATATGGTCAAAGATAGTAGAGCAATCAGTTAGCAATTAGTGGAGCCCCTCTAACAGGAGGGTCAGAGAAATAGTTAAAGAGAGCTCTACTGAAACCACTGTCATCCCAGGGTGACTGTATGCATGCCCAAAGCTGCTCCCTCTGAGGAGCAACATCAGAGGTTTCACAGTGCATGATAGTAGACTTTGCTAAAATCATCTATCCGAGTCATTAAACAAGCAAACAAAAATAACAAAAGCACAAGCTCCAGAGATGGGAGGGGGTCCATATCCAGTATTCTAGAATATATTACATAAAATGTCCTGTTTCAAGGAAAGATTGAGACACACAAGGAAATAGGAAAGTATGGGAGGTGACCTCAAGATGGCAGAGAAATAGGATGGGGAGACCACTTTCTCCTCCAAAAATTCATCAAAGATCATTTGAATGTGGAGCAATTCCCACAAAACAACTTCTGAATGCTGGTGGAAGATCCCAGGCACCCAGAAAGGGAGCCCAATCTCTTCAAAAGGAGATAGGACAAAATATCAAAGAAACAGGAAAGTGTGACCCACTTGGGAAGAAAAAGCAGACCACAGAAAATGCCTGTAACCCCAAGACAGTTGATTTGAATCCACATGAAAAAACAAAGGGCTGGTAAAGGTAATCATGTAATTTTAAAAGACAGTATAAACACATAGTTCTTTTCCTATCTTTACTTAACTGATCCAGGAGCAATTATAAAATAATATATGTACATAATTGTATTGTTGGACCTGTAACACATAGAAATGCAACGTATTTGTCAATAGCTGAACAAAGGTGGGTGGGAGCAAAGCTGTACTGGTGTAAAGAAGAGACACTAGATGGTAACTTGGATATACAGGAACTGGAAATGGTAAATAAGAAGGTTAATATAGCAAATTCTATAAATATGTAGCTGTTTTTTTCTCATATTCTTTAATAGACATAAAATGAGTAAACATTAATTTATGTAATGTAATAATTATAATGATGTATGTTGGATTCAAAACACATATATGTAATATAATAATAGCACAAAAATTGGGGAAGAGAGAATAGATGTGTATAAGAATAATATTTCTATAGCATGCTGCAATTAAATTAGTATAAATCTGAAGTCGATTCTGATTAACATGTATATGATAAGCCTTAGAGCAACCACTAAGAAATAACTTTAAAAAAAAAATGAAAATGATAAATAAAGGCAGTCATGAGAAGATGGAGGCAGAGATTGGAGTGGTAAAGTTACACACCACAGAATGCCATGGATTGCCAGCAATCTCAGAAGCTAGGTAAAGAAGCTAGATAAAGAACCTGCTTGCCAATGCAGGAGATGCAGGAAACAAGAGTTCAATTCCAGGGTCAGGAAGATTCCTGGAGGAGGGCATAGCAACTCACTCCAATATTCTTGCCTGGAGAATCCCCTGGACAGAGGAACCTAGTGGGCTACAGTCCACGCGGTTGCAAAATGTCGGACAAAACTGAAGCAATGCATGCACTCACGTGCACAGAAGCTAGGAACAGGCAAGAAAAGGTTCCTCCTCAGGCCTTCAGAGGGAGTGTGGCCCTGCCAACAGCTTGATTTGAATTTCTAGCCCCTCAATCTATAAGAAAATAAATTTCTGTTGTTTTAAGCCACCCAATTTGTGGTAATTCATGATAGCGGCCCTAGGAAACTAATACCGACATCTAGAACTATAGTTGGATGTTTTTGGAAAATGGATGCTGGCATATTATTTTTTCTAAAAATTTAGGAAGCAACATCTCCGAAACACTTAATGCATTGTTTTGTATTGAGTTGTGTCTCCCATGTGTTTGAATTCTAACCCCCAATACCTCAGAATGTGACCATACTTGGAAATAGGGTCATTGTAGATGTAATCAGTTCATTAAGATGAGGTTATATGGGGCCAAGTCCAATCCAATATGACTGGTATCCTTACAAGCGGACATGTGGACACAGACTTGCAAACAGTGAGAACACCACGTGAAGGCTGGACTTACACTGCCACAAGCAAAGCAGAAGAAAAGAGCCCTGCAGCTGACCCTCCCCCAGCGCCATTAGAGGGAGCATAACACCCTTTTAGCCTCCAGAACTGTGAGATAATAGCATTTCTGTTGTTTAAGCCAGTTGGTAAATACTTTATTATCGCAGTCCTCACAAACCGATACACTCATAATGCTACTTCACAAGTCAGGACAACTGTTAATTTTTTTTGTTTATTTCCTTTCAGTTTCGTACCTATAAATTTGATCCACATTTACTTATGTGCACATATATACATATATAACCTCCATCCAAATATTAGAGGCAGGTTCTTCTTAATAAAATTATCCCAAACTTGGAAGTCAAGACTAGTGTGTAGCCTTCCAAACTCTTGCTAGAAGCTGTCTAGCAAGCTTGTCTGAGTCATCTGCCATTCCAAAGGAAAGTAATATTGACTTACAATTTACTATTGATTAAGGCTCAGTCTCTAATGAGTTACATGTTAACTACAGAAGATTAATAAGGTACAAATTACATTTTTTTCTAGTAGAGACTCAAATGATTTTTGTCCTATGGAAAGATAACCCCCAAAGGCTACATTTCATTGCTCTGTATCTAAATTAGTAATCTTATTTCAGCTTTCTCTCCTTTTGTAGCCATCTTTCAAGCTCTCATATCCTCCTTTGAAACAGGTTTGCCATCCGTCTAATTCTCTCATTAATGAGTTAAAAAAAACTTTGACGTATATACACTATATATTTGTGTATCACAATTTTAATTTTTTGAAAATTATACTTTGAAATGCCTTAGAAGAGTAGTTCCCAAACTTTCAGAGTTTATGGAGAAAATTTATTAAAATAAAATTAAATTGGATGACTGAGATAGAGTTGCCAATTTTAATTTTCCAAGTAATGTCAATTTTAAAATTACAAACAAAGAAAATCAACATTATTAATACCAACATTTCATAAAAGGTAGGGAATGGCCTTTTAACACCAAAAGAGTATAATAAAACATAGTATAAGATATGTATTAATAATATTATGAAAATTTGCCCCATTCTACTTATTTTTCTCATTGCACTGTATATTAGTGGAAATAAACATAATTTAGGAAGCACTCCTTACAGGTGACTGGTTTCCTTCCTACTTGTGCAGTCTCTTAAGTCTTCACTAAGGACTCTCTGTGTCCTAACAAGAGACTGCTATGTGGCAAAAGATCACTGATTATGTGCCAGGGAGGCATATTCTATATACAAACGTGGTTTATGACATTAGCAAAAATATGTTCTAGTGGAGAAAGATGCATTGAATAATCCTTCAATGTAATTAAAATTGTAGTAAATATTATAAGGATAAATGTTAAGTTTAATAGTGTGCTCCGAGTTGCTTCTCAGTAACCTCTCAGTGAAAACTTCTGCCGTGATAGAAGAGCTTAGAAAATTATTCTGAGTTGCTTGTCTCAATAAAAGGAAGCCACTTTCCTCTCCTTAAAAGTTAAGTATGTGAAGGTGCTTGGTGGTAACAGATCACCGATAATAATAGCCCTTGACTTGCATAACCACCTGATCTTAACAGGAGCGCACAGAAGGAGACGAGCCCTCCCGCCTCTTCTTTCCCTTTCTCATCCATAGAAGAAAGGAGCTGGGCACTGAATGGTCCCTTCTAGATGAAATAAACAAATTAAAATGAGGTCAGTTCATAGTTAGTCTTTTTAAGAGCACAAAAGTGCTTTGTTGCAGTTGATAATAATGTTATATTGTTAATTAGCCCTAATTAGCTCAGCAGCTCCACAGACTGAGGCCCTAAGGCTGTGAAGCAGTCCTACAAGGAAGGAAGAAGGACATTATCATGTGCAGATCTCCCTTATTACAAACTTTGAGATAAATTTTGACTCGATTGAAAAAGTGTGGGCAATTTGAGCTTCAGGAGAATTTGTAAATAGTTAAGTGAGGAAGCCAAATGCGTCACGCTCTTCCATATAATGTCATGGAGAGTTAATGGGAATGACAAGAAGTCAAAACTCAAAAATTGAAGTCCAAGGACACTTTCTTTGAACGAGGACTATGAAATTGGTAGAGAGACATACAGTAACATAGCCTAGGAACATAGACTCCTGGAGAGCACTGCTGGCTGCATATTTCAAGCATGAAAGTGGATAGTGGCTTTCTCTTTGTTATATGATCGGAGAATACTCCCTATATGTTTGCATATCGGTATAATTCAGCAAAGTAGAATTTGGTAGGTTTGGCAGAGGACTAGGACAATGAATATCTTCTCATTCTTCTGCCATCCCAAGGTTTATCTGCATTCCACTGTAGTGTTCTTAGCTGGGGGATGAGCCATATGGGTGAGGGTCACCCAAGATTGGGATGAAAGTCTTCTATAAATTTCTGAGCAAGCTTGAGGGATAATTATTTATAATTTACTGAAAACCAGTTAGATAAGATATTNTAATGAATATCTTCTCATTCTTCTGCCATCCCAAGGTTTATCTGCATTCCACTGTAGTGTTCTTAGCTGGGGGATGAGCCATATGGGTGAGGGTCACCCAAGATTGGGATGAAAGTCTTCTATAAATTTCTGAGCAAGCTTGAGGGATAATTATTTATAATTTACTGAAAACCAGTTAGATAAGATATTCTGAGGACTAAAGGCCCATTTTTCACTCAGGTAAGAAAAAGGAAGTTTGATGAAAAGTTCAGCAGTGTCAACTCTCTACTCCTCAGTAGACCACCAAAGAAGCCCACTGATCAACCATGACTAAGTTTATTTGACTCATAGCACGAGGGAGAACACCAACTTCAAAAAATAGTGATTGCCTCTCAAAATGAAGAACTTATGGAAGCATACTTACAGGGTTTTAGAGCCAATTCTGAGTTCTGCAAGACAGGCAAGTTGTTAGGACTGGGCAGTTTATGATAAAATAACTTTGGATTTATGCACACAGCAAGATGAAGGCCTTAAGGAGGGTCTTGATAAACACATTTTTAGTTTTGGTAAGTAAGCTGTTAAGTTGGTTCACAGGCTTATCTTGAGAGCAAGTAATTCCTAAAGCAAGAAAGTACCTATTTTTGCTCTGGCCCAGTATTATTTAAAATAGGGACAGGAAAATTTCCTTGGTCTCAGTATTAATTAACCTAAAAGTGGGAATTATGTTGCTTTTAGTTCTCTGGATTCCTGTTGGCCTTTCTCCAGCCGAAACTGTAAGATAGACCATTACTACCTAGGGATGTGACAAATCAGGGTGTATGTTGGTATTTGATGTATTGTGGTCATGTGAAGAGTTTCTGAGCATAGTCATTCAATCTCTGTTAGGAACAGATTTGCTTGTTCATTTTGGTGAAGGATCATGTTTGGATCATTTGATGGAACAGCATCTGTACAGCAGAATTTAAGACTCCAGAATTCATACTTTTGAGAGTTGCAACATGGACAATTACTAACAGGAAGACTGTGATACGATTGTGAAACAAGCAGTTACTTCTAAGGCAGGAGCCAAGAGTGACCAAATTAAAATAAGAGAATACCAGTCTCAACCTGAAGAGGCCACACAATCAGATACGAGGATATTAGCCAATATGCATAATTTTATGATTTAGATGTTTGCTTCCCAGGTAATTTTAGCACAGTACTCTGGATCTTTTAGTAAAGATCCAGAGGTCTATAGTTATGTAAGTACAACATTTTCCCCTAAGTCCCATCTGAAAAGAATGTTTTTATACATGTTCCACTTTGAAAGATCTCTATTTTGAACCACCTGTCCAAATTTATGAACCCCTTGAGTGAGGAATTGCTTCAATAATATTGTTATTCTTCTGCTATTCTCTGTACCATTGCCCGTAAAATTCTGCCTTCTTCTCAAGCCTCATGTGAAGTGTGAAATAGCAAAAAAGCAGTCTAAAATATTCTTTTGGTGGCTATTTTTTAAATCTAAATTGAAGCCCAGAATTTCTCCTTGTTGAATTAAGTTATCTAAATGTCTGTTTTTCTTAGAAGGGAAATTGATGGGTCAAAATGAACCCAGGATGATATTAAGAATTATTCTGAAGGCTATCATCAGTTTACTGACATTACAGATCCCTGTTCAATTTACAAATTTCTGATTACAGTCAATAGTCTTTTGTGCTTCAAATATTCATATATGGATATCAAGTAGAAAAGGCATGATACCCATCCCATTACCTAGTACCAGCCCAGTTCTATTTGACATCACATATGAGTATTTCCAGTGAAAGCAGATCATTGTGTGGTTCTTCACAAGTAGAATTGGATTTAAATCACAAAAGACTATTGACTGCAATCTGTAAATTGGACTGGGATGAGGATTTAGCTTAATTTACACCTTTCTTATAAGGTCTGTAAAAGCAAGGCAGCCCCTCAGTGTACTGCATGGTTCCCTGGATTTTTCTATGCTCTGTTTCTATGAAAGCTGGGTTGCAAAGACTAACTCCTCTATAGATTTATTTTTTTCTACAGAAAAATGAACATTCCTTTCTAGGCTTGACATATTAGAAACTTTAGAGTTCTGTCTGGTCTGTTGTGGTTTTGCCATCTAAATAAGTTGTTTGGTAGTTGAGTTCAGTTAGCAAAGATTATAAAAAGGACTGAGTTTTGTCTGATTTGTAACAAAGAAATGGTACCAAATGAAGCTGGGTAGCTCCCAAAGTAAAATCTCCCATTAGAATATAATGGCTTTTGAAATGAAAAATTAACATTGTGAGATAAAATTTTCTGTGTACTTCTTCTGTGTATCAGATGTGATATATTCCACATGTACAACATGGGAGTGGATAAAAGGACATGTGTTTGTTGCAAAGTTTCTGTATTTTTTCTGATGTGGCAAAACATTAAGTTTATATTTTGAGTTAATGAATTGTGAAAAGTGAATCATGTATATTGTAATCCTTTAGAGCAACCAGTAGAAAACATATGAGAAGGCATAGTAAATAAAAAACCAATAATCAAAATGGTTTACTAAAAAATACTTGAAATTCAAAAGAGTAGAAAAAAGGGAAAACTGGAACAAAAGACAAAGGGACTAATAGATAAACTAATAATAATATTGTCGACTTAAATTCAACCATATCAATAATTACATTAAATGTAAATTTTCTTTTAATTAAAAAAACAGATACTGTCGATAAGAAAAAAAAATCCAACTATTTGCTATCTATAAGAAACCCACTTAGAGTATAATGATATAAATAGGTTAAAAATAGAAGCCTGAAAAATGATATACCATGCAAATACTAAAGAATAAAAAGAAGCTGGAGTGCCTATTTTATTTTTTTATTTATTTATGTTTTGAGTTACCTAGGCATCCTTTTATTTTTTTTAAGTTTAAATTTTTATTTTTTAGTTTGTTTGGCTTTACAATACTGTATTCATTTTGCTATACATTGACATGAATCAGCCACAAGTGTACATGAGCTCCCAATCCCGACCCCTCCTCCCCCCTCCCTCCCCACACCATCCCTCCGGATCATCCCCACGCATCAGTCCCAAGCCTTCTGCATCGAACCTAGACCAGCGATTCATTTCACTTATGATATCATACATGTTACAATGCCATGGAGTGCCTATTTTAATTATCAGACAAAAGAAACTTCAGAAAACTTCTAGGAATAAAGAGGGACTCCAGTATTCTGGCCTTCAGAATTCCATGGACTCTGTAGTCCATGGGGTCGCAAAGAGTCAGACAAGACGGAGCAAATTTCATCTTCACTTTCAAAGAGGGACTTAACACAATTATAAAAGGCTCAATTTACCAATGAAGCACTAAGATTTTAAAAGTGTATGCATTAACAACAGAGCTTAAAATATTCTGCTTAAAGTGATGCAAATGCTGGTAGAAGTTAAAGGAATATAGACAACTCCAGAATTATACTTACAGACTTTAATATTCTTCTCTTTATAATTATTTTAAAAGTAGATACAAAATTGCCACGGATTTCAAAGACTTGAATAATTTTATCAACCAACTAATCTGATTGTCATTTATAAAGCACTCTATTCAATAACAGGTATTTATTTATTTTCAAGGGCACATAGATAACTCTTTGTGACCTATAGTCCATGGATTTCTCCAAGCCAGATTACTGGAGTGGGTAGCCACTCCCTTCTCCAGGGAATCTTCCCAACCCAAGGGTCAAACCTAGGTCTCCTGCATTGCAGGCAGATTCTTTACCAACTGAGCCACCAGGAAAACCCAAAGATAACTCACCAAGATGGTTCATGTTATGAGTCATAAGAAAC
Organism: Neotragus moschatus; assembly: GCA_006410615.1. Taxonomy (NCBI): domain Eukaryota; kingdom Metazoa; phylum Chordata; class Mammalia; order Artiodactyla; family Bovidae; genus Neotragus; species Neotragus moschatus. The sequence continues at coordinate 582,242 of SJYA01000059.1, read as the reverse complement.
TTATTATATTAGTAAAATAATGCAACTGATATTATCTAATTATAAAGGAAATAAAATTTAAAAACAGAAAATTATTTGGAAATTTTGTAAATATTTGTAAATTAGCATAATTCTATAGAAAATACAGATCAAAAAGGAAGTCTCAAGGGAAATCAGAAAATATTCTGAACAAATAGAAACTGGAATGTATTAAAATTTATGAGATACAGTTAAAGCAGTCCTTAGAGGGAAATTTGTAGTACTCAGAACTAACAATGGAAAAAGAAAATTGTCTCAAACAGATAAGAGTCACATTAATAAATTACAGGATTAGTGCAAACTATACCAAAAACAAGCAGAAAGAAGGAGATGATAAAGTTGGAACACAGATCAAG
>SJYA01000059.1:550300-581200 GCA_006410615.1 Neotragus moschatus | reverse complement strand
CATCCCCACGCATCAGTCCCAAGCCTTCTGCATCGAACCTAGACCAGCGATTCATTTCACTTATGATATCATACGTGTTACAATGCCATGGAGTGCCTATTTTAATTATCAGACAAAAGAAACTTCAGATAACTTCTAGGAATAAAGAGGGACTCCAGTATTCTGGCCTTCAGAATTCCATGGACTCTGTAGTCCATGGGGTCGCAAAGAGTCAGACAAGACGGAGCAAATTTCATCTTCACTTTCAAAGAGGGACTTAACACAATTATAAAAGGCTCAATTTACCAATGAAGCACTAAGATTTTAAAAGTGTATGCATTAACAACAGAGCTTAAAATATTCTGCTTAAAGTGATGCAAATGCTGGTAGAAGTTAAAGGAATATAGACAACTCCAGAATTATACTTACAGACTTTAATATTCTTCTCTTTATAATTATTTTAAAAGTAGATACAAAATTGCCACGGATTTCAAAGACTTGAATAATTTTATCAACCAACTAATCTGATTGTCATTTATAAAGCACTCTATTCAATAACAGGTANGTGATGCAAATGCTGGTAGAAGTTAAAGGAATATAGACAACTCCAGAATTATACTTACAGACTTTAATATTCTTCTCTTTATAATTATTTTAAAAGTAGATACAAAATTGCCACGGATTTCAAAGACTTGAATAATTTTATCAACCAACTAATCTGATTGTCATTTATAAAGCACTCTATTCAATAACAGGTATTTATTTATTTTCAAGGGCACATAGATAACTCTTTGTGACCTATAGTCCATGGATTTCTCCAAGCCAGATTACTGGAGTGGGTAGCCACTCCCTTCTCCAGGGAATCTTCCCAACCCAAGGGTCAAACCTAGGTCTCCTGCATTGCAGGCAGATTCTTTACCAACTGAGCCACCAGGAAAACCCAAAGATAACTCACCAAGATGGTTCATGTTATGAGTCATAAGAAACTTATTATATTAGTAAAATAATGCAACTGATATTATCTAATTATAAAGGAAATAAAATTTAAAAACAGAAAATTATTTGGAAATTTTGTAAATATTTGTAAATTAGCATAATTCTATAGAAAATACAGATCAAAAAGGAAGTCTCAAGGGAAATCAGAAAATATTCTGAACAAATAGAAACTGGAATGTATTAAAATTTATGAGATACAGTTAAAGCAGTCCTTAGAGGGAAATTTGTAGTACTCAGAACTAACAATGGAAAAAGAAAATTGTCTCAAACAGATAAGAGTCACATTAATAAATTACAGGATTAGTGCAAACTATACCAAAAACAAGCAGAAAGAAGGAGATGATAAAGTTGGAACACAGATCAAGAAACTGGAAATAAGCAAAAAAAAAAAAAAAGAAAACAATAAAGGGAAACCAATAAGTGCTAAAAGATATTTCCTTGACATGATTAATAAATTGGCATACCTCTAGCAAGACTGATGAAGAGCAAAAGAAAGAAGGCACAAAATACCTATATTAGTAAGAAAAGTATCACTGCAGTCTAACATACATTAAAAGAAAATTAAAGGATTGCTATGAGTAACTCTATGCACATAAATTTGATAGTTTAGATGAAATAGATTGATTTCTTGAAAAACACAGCAGAAAGATAGAGAACCCAAAGAGTCCCATGTCTATTTGAGAAATTGAATTTGTTGTTAAAGATAGTCCAAAAAAGAAAAACTCCAGGCCCAGATGATTTCATTGGTAAATTATACAAATATTTTTGAAAGAAATAACACCAATTTTGCATAATTCCTTCCACAAAATAAGGACCACCTCCCAACTTGTTTTATGTACCTAGCATTACTTTGATACCATACCTAGACAATGGTAGTATAAGAAAATAAAACTGTAGATCAATATCTCTCATAAGCATACATGCAAAAATCCTCAACAAAATGCAGTAAATTAAATTCAGCATAAAAAAGAACAATACTTAATGATCAAATGGAGTTTATCTTGGGAATGTGAGGTTGGTTCACCATCTAAAAATCAGTATTAACTCACCATACTAACAGACTTAAGAAAAGCCACATGACCATATCAATTGATGCAGAGGAATCACTTGAGAAATTTAATGTCCATTCATGATAAAATCTCCTCACAAACTAAAAGGAAGATGGAACTTTTGTAATATAGCAATGGGCATCTGCAAAAACAATTAGCAGTAACCTAAAACTAACATACCCACATCTCTTAAGTCTCCTGCATTGACGGGTAGCTTCTTTACCATCAGCACCAACTGGGAAGGCCACACCTAACATATCTGGTGGTAATAAAGACTGGAACAGTTCTTCTGGAAAAGTTTGGCAGTTAAACATATACCTATCACATCTGATTCCTAGGTACTGACTTTAAAGAGAAAGAACTTATGTTCACACAAAAGCATGGGTGTGAATGTTTATAACAGCATTATCCATAATTGCCCCAAAGGAGAAACACACTAAATTTTCTTCAGTGGGTGAATGGATAAACAAACCTTGGAATATGCTCAACGATAAAAAGAAATGGACTACTGACACATATGTTTTATATTAAGCTAAAGAAGCCAATCTTTAAAGCTTAAATTTACATGACATTCTGAAAAGGACAAAACTGTTGGGACAGAGTAATAGCACTTAAACAAGCTTACCTGTGAGGTGAGAGTGACTATCTCCCGAATAGTAAGAAGGGATCTGGGAGGAGTTTTGGAATTCCTCTGTATCCTTTGGTGTGGCACTTACAAGATTCTGTGCATAGGTGAAGAATTCCCTGGTGGCCTCCTGGGTAAGAATCCTCCTTGTAATATAGGGGATGTGGATTCAATCCCTGGTTGGGAAACTGAGATCCCACATGCCCTGGGCAGCTAAGCCCAAGAGCCGCAACTAAAGATTCAGCACGAAGCAGCAAAGATCCTGTGCCACTATGAAGAACCAGTCTGACCAAATAAATACATAAGTAAATGAATATTAAAAAACTATGCTTAATGACAAAAGCATTATATTTTTGTCATTGAGAAATTCTCTAAATATCCAAAGATTATTTATTACATAGCACAATTTAACATTAGTCTAAAATCTTAGGCTTAAGGTCTGGAAAAAACAATTTAAATCACAATCTCCTATGATCTAAACTAGCAATAGAAAAGTTCATAAGGCTAAACACTTTTTAAAAAACTGTCAATTCAATTTCTTTATTCAGTTCAATCAGTTCAGTTGCTCAGTCGTGTCCGACTCTTTTCGACCTCATGAACCGCAGCACACCAGGCCTCCCTGTCCATCACCAACTCCCGAAGTCCACCCAAACCCATGTCCATTGAGTCGGTGATGCCATCCAACCATCTCATCCTCTGTCATCCCCTTCTCCTCATGCCTCAGTCTTTCCCAGCAGAAGGGTATTTTCCAGTTCTCTGAAAAAAATTATGTGTCCCAAGACACATAGAACTAGTGGGAAAAAAATTTTAAATAGTAATCATTACAAATTAAATCCAGATCTTATACTAATTAAAATATTGTGAAAAATATTATTTTTTATATAAAAAATAGCAAAAAGATGTGGAGTTATTTTTAGGTTAGAATTACATCACTCTATGGAATTCCTTGCTGGTCCAATGGCTAGGACTCCACACTTTCACTATGGGAGAGTGGGTTCCATCCCTGGTTGGGGAGCTAAGATCCTGCAAGCTGTGTGGCTTTAAAAAAAAAATTAATTATATCACTAATTTGTTCAAAGCTTACCTATTTATCAAGTGTGTTTTAAGACCACTGAATTAATTTCAAAAGCTCTGAGTGTCTAGCTTTTCTTCTACCAGGGGTCAAAGGCAATTAACCAAATTCATGGTTAAGCCTTTTTTTCTGAGTTACCATTTTAGCTGGGAAAACATACAAAAGAAGAAGTTAACATTTTCTCTCTTTTTTTAAAAAAAATTCTTGACTACCTAGAGTAGACACTTCTTGAATGTGTAAATTAGTACCAAACAATATTTTAATGATCAATTAATCTCTAAGGTTTCACAAGAGTAGGGGAAAGGAGAAAGAAAGAAAAAGGAAAACATAGCTGGCTTTAGACAAATATCAAAGTATCATTGAAAAAGGCTAATTACCTCCTCTACAAGGAGGGAGTAGGCTTAGATATGGGAAAACCCATCTTCACCCTTAAACACTCTCAGGCTAGCATGAGTGTGCATATGCCCACCCCCTCCCCACCCTACCCCCCAACACAAACAGGGTCAAGATGAGAGAGAGGCAGAGACAGGCTGAGAGAGAGAGAGGCAGATTGACTATGCCATTATAAAGAGTACCATGTGATCCAGGAATCTCATTCCTAAGCATTTATCTGGAGAAAGCTATAATTCCAGAAGATACTTGGCACCCCAGTGTTCAAAGCAGCACTATTTACAATAGTGAAGACATGGAAACAACATAAATGTCCATCAACAGATCAAAGGATAAAGATATATATATATATAAAATGGAATATTCAGTTCAGCTCAGTTGCTCAATCGTGTCTGACTCTTTGCGACCCCATGAATTGCAGCACGCCAGGCCTCCCTATCCATCACCAACTCCCGGAGTTCACTCAGACTCGCATCCATCGAGTCAGTGATGCCATCCAGCCATCTCATCCTCTGTTGTCCCCTTCTCCTCCTGCCCCCAATCCCTCCCAGCATTAGGGTCTTTTCCAATGAGTCAACTCTTTGCATCAGGTGGCCAAAGTATTGGAGTTTCAGCCTCAGCATCAGTCCTAGCCATAAGAAGAATGAAATAATGTCATTTGCAGCAACATGGATAGGCCTGGATATTATCATACTAAATGAAATAAGTCAGAGAAAGACAAATATATCATATCACTTACATGTGGAATCATAAAAAATGCTACAAATGAACTTACTTATAAAACAGAAACAGACTCATAGACATAGAAAGCAAATTTATAGCTACCAAAGGGGAGGAATAACCTGAGAGTTTGGGATTAGCAGATACAAACTACTATATATAAAATATAACCAACAAGGCCCTACTGTATAGTACAGGGAACTATACCCAGTATCTAGAAAATAACCTCAAAACTGAATCACTCTCTGAAAATAACACAACATTGTAAATCAACTATGTTTCAATAAAAATAAAAAAAACAGCAACTCAAGCCTTTGACAGTTCCACCAAATGTACAATTTAAAGCCCCAATATCTTTTGATCACTGAAGCACAAAAATAAAAAGGAGGATTTCTCCTTTGTTATCAAAGTGATCTCTTTTTTATGTTGACAAAACAGAATCTTGTAAGTGTTGCTTTCCTTTTTTTGAGTGTACTTTTCAAATGAATAACCTTATTCTTGTTAAAATTTCCCAAAGTGGTTGCTGGGTGTTAGTGATAGAATTATGCCAGGTACATAAAAATGCATATGAAAGAAAACAGAAATCAAGGAGGCACTCAGCCAGGCAGGCAAACTGATGGAGAAGGTCCCATTAGAATTGCAATAATTACCAAATATGATGGTTATGCAAACCTCTAACCTCTAGAACCTGACAAAAGACTATTTGTCACCAGCTGGGGTCCAGTACTCTTGCCTGGAAAATCCCATGGATGGAGGAGCCTGGTAGGCTGTAGTCCATGGGGTCGTGAGGTTGGGCATGACTGAGCAACTTCACTTTCACTTTTCTCTTTCATGCATTGGAGAAGGAAGTGGCAACCTACTCCAGTATTCTTGCCTGGAGAATCCCAGGGACGGGGGAGCCTGGTGGGCTGCCGTCTATGGGGTCACACAGAGTCGGACATGACTGAAGTGACTTAGCAGCAGCAAGGGGTCCAATGACCCCTCCATCTCTAGGCAGACAAAACCAAATGAAGCACGTCTCAGGAACACAAAGAGCAGACTGAAGAAGATCCTAATAAGATGTTGAAAAGGTGTCACAGGTCAAAGGCTGTCCAAGGAATTTGATCTGTCAAGAACTATTGGACTTGGCAGTTCTTAGGGATGACTTGAGGCCTTGCTCTTGAATTCATGACCCTCCTCTTCCTTAACTTGTCGTGCAGATTCAAAAAGCAAGTGACAAGAGAAGACAGAAAGAAACAGTAGCAGGTTCCACCATGGGTGAGAGGTTTTAGCGGGTACGGGCCAGTGATTGCATCTGGAGAACTGTTCAAGCCTTCTGATAAGTGATCAAATAGTGCTATTTATAGAAAGTAGAATGAATGACCGCCTAAAAGTTTCACCTGACCGTGTGCTCAGTTCTGTCCGGTTCTTTGCAACCCCATGGGTTGTAGCCCACCAGGCTACTCTGCCCATGGAGTGAGGTACCACTTCTTACTCCAGGGGCTCTTCCTGACCCAGAGACGGAACCCATGCCTCTTACATCTCCTACTTTGGCAGGTGGATTCTTTGCCACTAGCACCAGCTGGGAAGCCCTCATCTGATAACAGAAATTATGTAATACACAGTTCTCAGTTTATCAGGGACTGGGGTTGCTAAGGATTTTTTGCTCATAAAGTCACATGAAGGTTATAATTTTCACTTATTCATTTCAGTTTTTTGCCGGCTGAGTAATTTGAGATTTGAATGCAATAACAGATTCTAGAGTATAAGAATACCATCTATGAAATACTTTAAAAGTGATAATAAACTTGTGGTGATATAAATATGAATTCAGTCTCGTCCCAATCTTGGAGAGGTTTTCAGTCTAAATAGATAACTATTTAAAATAACAAGAGGGAATCCATGTGTTGTTTTTGTCCTTCAGAAAATGAAGTTCCAGTTCAAATTATATTTACTATAGCTTCTGATAAATATTTAAGATATAACATTACAAAAATGTTTTTCAATTTCCATTTTCTAAGAGATTTTTTTAAGGAATATGGTTGGATTTTGCCAATTATCTGAGATTTTTAAACTTAATTTGGCTGTGCTGGGTCTCCACTGTTGCACGGGCCTTCTCTAGCTGCGGCGAGTGGGGACTACTCTCTACCTGCAGTAGAAGGGGATTTTCTTTGCAGTGGCTTCTCTTATTGTTGAGCCAGGGCTCTAAGGCACTTGGGCTTCAGTAGTTGTGGATCCCAGGAATATGGTTGCCTTTTCTACATCTCTGGATATGATATGATTTTTCTACTTTAATAAATGTCTTAATATTGAATGGGCTTCCCTAGTGGCTCAGTGGTAAAAAAAAATCTACCTGCCAATGCAGGATATATGGGTTCAATCCCAGCATTGGGAAGATATCCTGGGGAAGGAAATGGCAACCCACTCCAGTATTCTTGCCTGGGAAATCCCATGGATCGAGGGGCCTGGTGGGCTATACTCCTTGGGGTCTCTAAAGAGTCAGACATGAGTTAGCAAGCAAACAACAACGACAATATTGAACTGCTCTGCTGTTCCTGATATGAAACACACTTGCTTTTGTACTTCTTTATTACACTTCTGGAATAGATTTTTTAACATCGTATTTAGGATTTTGGCATCTGTATTCATAGACACTCTTTCAAGTTTCACTAGGCTAGCTTAACACAAACAAGAAATTTCTTGTTTCAGAAATGTTTGATAGAGTTTTTCTCCAAACTTATCTAGTCCTGTTGCCTTTTTGGGATAAAAATCTTCTCGCTTTTTTCTTCAGTTCAGGCCTCTTTGTCCATCACCAACTCCGGCAGCCTACTCAAACTCATGCCCATTGAGTCGGTGATGCCATCCAAGCAGCTCATCCTCTGTCGTCCCCTTCTTCAGTCTTTCCCAGCATCAGGGTCTTTTCAAATGAGTCAGCTCTTTGCATCAGGTGGCCAAAGCACTTTTTTCTTACCTGTTTGATTTATTCAGTGCCTCCACAAGAATGTACTAAACGTCTCTATCCAGTAACTCTGGAAAATAGTCTGGGTGTAGACATTTACTGTGTTGAACAGTGCATCCATGTGTGGATATAAGAATCTATTCAAATGTCCTACCTCCTCTTGAAGCAGTTTGGTAATTTTTGTTTTTCTAGTATATGATATGTTTGATCTGGATTTTCTAATTTATCATCATAGACTATATCAGTATATTTCCCCTTATATTTCTAATAGTTTTTTTTTTTTCTTATTATTTCCTGGTCAGGCAGTGATATATAAAATAAGATCTAGAAATGAGGCATTATTATAATAATTGCTAATGTTTACATAGTACTTCCAATTTATTCTGTTTTTCTTATACTGTTTTATATAATCCTCAAAAAAACCCTATGAAGTAGACCTAAACTGAAAGCATATACCCTTTTAAAGATCCTATGCCAACTTTCTGTATGGCATATTGAAATCTGATTTTGTGTCTTGCCATTATTTCTTTTTTCCCCAAAGCAACATTTCTAGCCCCACTTCCCCCCTCCTTTTTCTTTCTTGTTTAGCTTAAGTATTTCAGTGTCTCCATAAGAAATAAATACTAGAGAGAAGAAATGAGGCCAAGAACAGCACCACAAAGGAAAAGATAGATAGTTTTTTAGAAGGAAATACCTCTTGCTGTCTTTTTTGTTTAGGAGCAAATGTTTACTTGTTAAATGGCTGGCATGAACATTCTTACAAGACAAAGCTAGGAAAAAGTAGATGTACTGAAATTGTAAACACTATAAAACCTTCTTGGGTGGACAAGAACCAGAAGATAATATCCTCAAATATTTCTCTTAGAGAATAGGTCTTGGAATTTAATTTGTGTAGGTACAGAAGGCAGAACTAACTCAGGCAAGTTTCCCAGGAAGTAGATATTGAATAAACTTGAGGATGAACTTTCTAGGAATTGGAGCTTCTGTCTATGAAGCTTCTATGCACATGAACTTGGGCAAATTCTGGGAGATGGTGAGGGGCAGAGAAGCCTGGTGCTGGCTGAAGCCTGGTGTGCTGCAGTCCATGGGGTTGTGAAGAGTCAGACACGACTTGGCAACTGAACATCTATGAAGAGGAGGGACTGCCTCACAGTGTAATGAATTTCCTCCTCACATAAGATGATCATATGAAATTTTGAGAGTGAAATCATATACTAATAATTATAGTTTCATAATTTAAAAAATATGAAATTGATAAATTGAAAAACAATTTCTTATGATGAACTTATATAATCAAAGTTTATTCAAAAACTTTTAAAATAAAATTCTTAATAAAGATAAATCTATGTATATTAAAGCAAAATATGAAAAGTAGTATGGACTATCTATATTCAGATTATATAATCAGAGTTTTTTGTCTTATTTGATTACTTTCTTTTTAAAAAAAATTTTGGAATTATTTGAATACTTTAGTCAGTAATTCATAGCTTTATAAACCTAGAAAACCTTTGCATTTATTTCCCTGCAATATTTCACATCTATCAGCTCTATAATTCCCTTGTTTCCCCAAGAATCCACTGAGTGGCAGGCTGAGTGCTTTGGGTGCCTGGTGGGCTGGGATGACTATGACTAGAATTGTTGCCTCAGCCACACCCCACTGGCTGGACCATTGCTAAGCCAGCCGGGTGGCAAGCACTAAGGTGGTATTCATATGCATTTCCTTCTATTGCTGAGTGTCTTGCATGATCTTCTTGGGAGACTGTTGTTTTCTTCATAGAAAGGCTTGGCTATCTATTGGATTTAACCATCCACTCCAGTGGGACCTCCACTCCCTGCACAAAATTTCAGTTTGTCCTAGCTGAGTCAGAGCTGAAGCTGGAAAAGTGGAATGCCCCAAGATGCATTGCAACATTGTTAATGCACTATTACTAAAAATACTGGGTTAAAAATGAAAAACCCAGGGCAAAAGCTAAACTGAACAGACCAACAGTATGATGGAGTAAGAGGAGACCATCCTTGGCAGCCAGCTGTGAAGATCTCAGACACACAGAGCTGTTTTCTCTTTTATTAAGCATAAATTCTGTACGGGTAGAAAGAATTAAAAATAAAAATTTATGGAGTATTTTAAGTATGTCTAAAACGTCCTGCCTCTAGTGCTGTTTGGCACAGTGTTCATCAGAAGTTTCCCTCCAGCCTCTGGAGACAGTGGAGACCTCCACGAAGAGAAGAAAGTAGCTGGCTGTTACTGAATGATGGAGCTGAGGGCCCCACACTTGAATCTGGGCTCACCATCGGCTGGCCTTAAGTGGTGTGTCCTTTTCTCCTCTCCAAATTGGAAAGAACAATAGTAACTATGTCACAAGGTTGTTACGAAGATTAAACAGCCCAACATTTGTAAAATAGCATTCGCTATGTAATTGTTAAATAAAATAAAGTCAGCTCCACAGCCTTGTGGGAGAGAAAAGGAAATGTGTTTTGCTCTACTGTGTTCTGTTCGTCAAACTGACTGTTGAGAGTTTCTCTTCACTCTCTACAAGGAAAGAATTGCTTTCAGTGCTAAAATAAGAATCCTATTTGATACGGTGACGGAGACACAATGACACGATTGCTGCTACTCTCAAAGGGCCCTTAATGCAAGACCATCTTGCTTGTGATTAGAAACTTAATTAAGGGCTTTTAGGTCCTTGCACTCTGCTTAGGAGACACTTTTAAGATCCTGAAACCCCGAGATACCCAGGATACTTTCTGCAAAGAGCATCAGCCTTGGACAGTAAGTAGCAGCTTCATGGAAGAGAATTAGAATGAGCTGAAAATCTCTTCAGACTTCTGTCATAGCTACAAGGGAGAACAAAATGTTAGCACTGTAAACAGGACCATGATTCATCATCATATGGCCTCTGAAACTACGGTCATGGAAACCAAAACACTGTACATAAGAAATCATATAGCAACATTGATATACTGTAAGATTGTGTCATTATTCCGGTTTTAAGTTTAACTGCCTGTCATTCTGTGTTTATGTTAGCCCCATACCAGTGTGGGGCATTTAGTTTTTTTGTTTTTTTTTTCATTCTAGAATAAAATGTTCTTTAACTGAAAAACTGTTCAGATGAATCATAGCCTAGGAAGTACATGTAGGCAGCTCATAATAAAATAAAAGCATTACCTTTGCTAAAGCATCAGAATAATATATTTTTTTTTTAAGCAAGATGCACTTTGCATTCAGTGGTAATTACTATGTTTTTAAAAACAGCAGTTGAAAAAAAGCTTGTACTACTTATTACTGGCCTCTGACTCACCTGAATGTTAGTGCTTGTAGATAGTGGTCTCCAGCCTTTTTGGCACCAGGGACCAGTTTCTTGGAACACTGTTTTTCCATGGACTGCGGTAGGGGGTGATTTCAGAATGATTCAAGCACATTATATTTATTGTGCACTTCATTTCTGTACTCTCCACCTCAGATCCAGTCCTCTTGCCTGGAAAATCCCATGGACGGAGGAGCCTGGTAGGCTGCAGTCCATGGGGTCCCGAAGAATCGGACACGACTGAGCGACTTCCCTTTCACTTTTTACTGTCATGCGGTGGAGAAGGAAATGGCAACCCACTCCAGTGTTCTTGCCTGGAGAATCCCAGGGACTGGGGAGCCTGGTGGGCTGCCGTCTATGGGGTCGCATAGAGTCGGACATGACTGAAGTGACTTAGCGGCAGCAGCAGCCACCTCAGATCATCAGGTATTAGATCCCGGAGGTTGGGGACTCCTACTCTAGATGATGGCAGATTGACTTTTTTTCTACAAGAACATCCCAAGATTAGCCATGAACTAGGGTAATCTGGCCATGGTGTTCCCACTTCTCTGACCTCATTCCTGTCTGTTGTCACCTAGTTAGGACAGTCTCAGTTCCAGTTCTTATTCTTCAGACATGATGGTGAAAGAAATTTGAGATGATGTGTCAAACAGGTAGCTTCTGTCTCTTTGAAAATCAAAGAGTTTACCGATGAAGTGGACTTGTCTCAATAAAGACTTGCTGAAAAGCTCTCTGCATGGCTATGTTATAAAGGAGTTAGTTGCTAAGGGATAAAGACATGATTAGCCACACAAGAACACGGATACACTTCCACACACAGCTCACACTCATTTCCATCTGTTCAAATTCACAGACCCTTCAAAACAGAAGTCTGAGCTTAAAAAGAACATGACCAGTGAAACTCTTCCTCCTAAATTTCAGGACTTCTTAATATACCCCGTAACTTCAAAATAAAGAACAATTTGTTCAACAAGGAACAAAGTTTTTAGAAGTTCAGGTTTTGTTTCCATAAAGAAAAATCTCTTGCATTTCAAGTATCTGCAGTGAAAGATTTGAGTCTTTATTAACTTTTACAGTAAGAAGTCAACTTTTTCATAAGCATAAATCCTTAATTGTTTCATCAGTGAAGAACTAAGTAATTTATATTTGAAGTTCAGGCATACAGTGTATTGATTTGCTTAATGCGGAAGGTGGGAAGCTATGGCATGCAGACTCAATCTAGCTTTCACCTATTTTTGTAAATATTTGTTGGAACATAGCCACACTCATTCATTTAGATATTGTATACAGCTGCTTTCACTCAGAGACTGTGTTCAGAGTGTCAAGTAATTTCACAGAAATTACTGGTCCTTCACAGAAAAAGTTTGTTGTTCTCTTTCATATTATTTTATGAAAATAGTACATATTTTCATAAAACTCTCATGGGTTTTCATTGTGGTTGCTTGCATAGTGAATCCTGGTGGAGAGAAGAAAAGTAATATAGGTACAACTTAGTGAAGATCTATTCGATAGTTTTATATTTTGTGCTGCCTTTGTTTACCCACCCAAGCAAAGTTGCTTCTTACTTCCTTTGTGTTTCTCTAGACTTTAGAGATAGGTCTGCTTTTGCAGTCATTGGTTTAAATGCTTGTCTTTCCTATTTGATGTCGAGTAACTTGAGAGTAAGGCTCACGCTTGACTTAATTTTTTATTCTCAAAATCTAACAATACTTGGTATAGTACCAAAAATTTTAGGGAGTTGAATTAAATTGGACAGAATTTCCGAGCAACCCAAAGCAGAAGCATTTTATGATGAGTGCAAAGAAGCCAAGAATGCATTCACCCTCAGAGCATTTTAAATTTAAAATAACATGGACTCTAACCATAGAATTATATAGTGTAATAGGAACTGTAAGCCTCAGATACATCTTGGTTGTACAGCTCAAAATCAATAACCAGGAAGTGTGTTTAACAAAGATGAAGATTTAGTTTTTGCTTTTGATTTTAATTTGTCTTTTAAAAATAAATACTATGAATTTCTATTTATTGAAATGATGAGGAAATGGGATTTAATAGATAATCGAATATCTGGTTAGTTACTATAAAGTTTTATGTTTTCAATTTTTAGGGGGGAAATGATGAAATAAACATAAAGCCATCTGGACAGATTCTAACTAGCTTTGATTTTAAACTTGTTTTGAAATGCTCTTCAGGAGTTTGAAGTAACACAGTTATAATGAACGGAAATAGTAGGTGGTCAAATACTTGTTGATTTGCATTCTACCTTCAAAGTAGATAATCTGAGAAATTGGGCTGAAAACATGCTGACCCTCTGGTATATATTTTGAAAATTGCTTCAAAAATTCCTGTTATCAGCTTGTTTACTTGTCATTAATATTTTTGACATAAAAGTCAATTGCGGTTAAAAAACAACAAAAACAACTCTTCAGTTATTGAGTTTCTTGGCTATTTACATTGTAGACAAAGGAAAATTTTACAGTTTTTAAGTACCATGAGAGTCGGCAGGGTTCTACAATCCTTTTCCTTTCACTTTGGATGTCAGTAATAAATATTAGTTTGTACCCATCTTAAGCAGCTGAAGCAAACACTCTGCTATCAGTCTTCCAGAACTGGCTTTCTGTCTCAGTGCTGAAAGTGATGACTGTTATGGGCCTATAGAGAGAGGGATGAGTGTAAATCCTGACTCAGCCATTTATTATTTGTGTGATCATGGGCAACTTATTTAATCTATGTTTCAATTTCCGTATCTGTGAAATAAGGAAACTTAACAGGGTTATGGTAGGGATTAATAAGTTAATGAATGTAAAGTCTGTAGTTAGCAAGTTTCTGGCACACAGAGTTCTGAAAATGGTAACTATTTTCCTCATAGTTATTAAAAATTCAGGTTATTAAAAATTATTTACTCTTTTATTTTTAAAATTAGCATTCAATAGAATTCATTTGGGGGTGAACAGTTTCATGTGTGTATGCACTCGTGTGACCATCATTACACTTGGGATGTAGAGCAGGTCTGCCACCCTGAAGTCCCTCATGCTGTTGCTTTGAAGTCCTACTCTTTCCCCAAGCCCTAACCTGTGACGGTCACTGATCCAATTTTCGTCACCGTGTTTTCCTTTTCTAGACTATGATTAAATGTAGTCATACAATGTAACCTTTGGAGACTGTCTTCTTCATCCAGCAGGAAGCATTTGGGATTCATCCAAGTTTGTCTGTGTGTCAGTAGTTTGTTCCTTTTATTGCTGAATAATATTCCATTGTATGGATATATCACAGTTTGTTTATCCATTCACTCGCTTAAGGACATTTGGCTTCATTCCAGTTTTTTTTTTTACAATTTTGAATAGAGCTACTGTGTGAACCTATGTTGCGTGACATGTTTTCATTTCTCCTGGGTAAATGTTTAGGAGTGGGGTTTGTGGGTCATATGACAAGATGGATTTAACTTTATAAGAAACTGTCAAATTGTTTTGCAGAGTGATTGTATCATTTTGCATTTCAGGAATCCAGGCGTTCTGGTTGCTGTGCATCCTCACTGATACTTTGTATTGTTATATGCATGCTTGCTCAGTTGCTTCAGTCATGTCCCACTCTTTGCGACCCTGTGGACTGTAGCCCACCAGGCTTCTCTGTCCAGGGGATTTTCTAGGGAAGAGTACTGGAGGGCACTATTTGCCCTCCTCCAGGTTATCTTCCCAACCAAGGGATTGAACTCTAGTCTCTTTATGTCTCCTGAATTGCAGGTGCATTCTTTACTGCTGAGCCACCAGGGTAAAACTACAATTTTATATATATATAAACTACTCCATTATATATATATATATATATATAAATTTTAGCCTTTCTGATAATATGAGGTAATAGCTCAGTGTTTTTTTTTGTTGTTGTTTTTGTTTATGTGAGAACTTACCTGCCAATGCAGGAGCCGCAGGAGACTAGAGTTCCATCCCTGGGTGGGGAGTTCCCCTGGAGCAGGAAATAGCAACCCACTCCAGTGCTCTTGCCTGGAGAATCCCATGGACAGAGGAGCCTGGTGGGTTACAGTCCATGGATCACAAAGAGTTGGACATGACTGAGCAGGAGGAAGATGATGATATGGCTTTTGAGACCTTAGTTCCCCAGCAGAGACTGAACCTGGGGCCTTGGCAGTGAAAGCCCAGAGTCCTAAGCACTGGACCCCCAGGGAATTCCCTGTTTTTTATATTGGCTTGTTATTGATAATAACGTTGAGTATGTTCTCATGTGCTTATTTGAAAACCATGTATTTTCTTTGGTGCAATGTCTATATGAATGCTCTGTCCATTTTTAAATTGAGTTGTTTTCCTATTGCTGAGTTTTTGAGAGTTCTTTGAATATTGTTTTTATATTCTGGATAGAAATCTTTTATTAGATATATGATGTATGTATTTTCTTTCAATTTGTAACTGGTCTTTTCATTCTCTTAGCAGTCTTTTACAAAATGAAGATTTTAAAGTTTGATGAAGTCTAATTTATAAGTTTTTTCTTTAATGAATTGTAGTTTTGGCTTGTCTAAGAACTCTTTGCTTAACCATGTATCATGAACATTTCTCCTATATTTTATTCAGAAGTTTTATAATTTTATGTTTCACATTTAGATATAGGATTGATTGAGTTAATTTTATATAAAGTGTAAGGATTTTTTTTTTTTTGTAAAAAATCAATTGGTCCTAGTTGTGTGGGTCTCTCTCTAGATTTTCTCTTTTATTACATTTGTCTTTGTGTGTATCTCTTTGACAATAGCACACTATTATTATAGTTTATAGTAATTTTAAAATTACCTATGACCTTATTCTGCTCTCTCAAAATTGTTTTGGCTATTTCTCTCTCTCTCTCTTTTTGGCTTTTCTATATGAATTTTAGAATTAGCTTATATATACTTACAAAATCCTATTGGATTTTTATTGGAATTACGTTATATCTATGGGAGAAGGCAGTGGCACCCCTCTCCAGTACTCTTGCCTGGAAAATCCCATGGACGGAGGAGCCTGGTGCGCTGCCGTCCACGGGGTTGCTAGGAGTCAGACATGACTGAGCGACTTCACTTTCACTTTTCACTTTCATGCATTGGAGAACGAAATGGCAACCCACTCCATTGTTCTTGCCTGGAGAGTCCCATGGACGGGAGAGCCTGGTGGGCTGCTGTCTACGGGGTCACACAGAGTCGGACACGACTGACGTGACTTAGCAGCAGCAGCAGATTACATCTATAGATTAATCTGAGGAGAATTGACAGCTTTATTACATTAAATCTTTAATCCTCTAACGGTATGTCTCTCCATTTATTTCGAACTACATTGACTTCTTTCTTCAGAATTATGTAATTTTCTGCATACAGGTCTTGCACATATTTTGTTAGATTTATACCTAAGCATTTCATTATTTGGGAGCTGCTACGACTCTGACTCTGTGCGACCCCATAGACGGCAGCCCACCAGGCTCCCCTGTCCCTGGGATTCTCTAGTCAAGAACACTGGAGTGGGTTGCCATTTCCTTCTCCAATGCGTGAAAGTGAAAAGTGAAAGGGAAGTCGCTCATTTGGGAGCTATTATGTTTTAAAAAAATTATTTTTAGTTTCCTATTGTTCATCAAGGCTATGGTTTTTCCAGTAGTCATGTATGGATGTGAGAGTTAGACTGTGAAGAAGGCTGAGCGCTGAAGAATTGATGCTTTTGAACTGTGGTGTTGGAGAAGACTCTTGAGAGTCCCTTGGACTGCAAGGAGATCCAACCAGTCCATTCTGAAGGAGNGATACACTTCCACACACAGCTCACACTCATTTCCATCTGTTCAAATTCACAGACCCTTCAAAACAGAAGTCTGAGCTTAAAAAGAACATGACCAGTGAAACTCTTCCTCCTAAATTTCAGGACTTCTTAATATACCCCGTAACTTCAAAATAAAGAACAATTTGTTCAACAAGGAACAAAGTTTTTAGAAGTTCAGGTTTTGTTTCCATAAAGAAAAATCTCTTGCATTTCAAGTATCTGCAGTGAAAGATTTGAGTCTTTATTAACTTTTACAGTAAGAAGTCAACTTTTTCATAAGCATAAATCCTTAATTGTTTCATCAGTGAAGAACTAAGTAATTTATATTTGAAGTTCAGGCATACAGTGTATTGATTTGCTTAATGCGGAAGGTGGGAAGCTATGGCATGCAGACTCAATCTAGCTTTCACCTATTTTTGTAAATATTTGTTGGAACATAGCCACACTCATTCATTTAGATATTGTATACAGCTGCTTTCACTCAGAGACTGTGTTCAGAGTGTCAAGTAATTTCACAGAAATTACTGGTCCTTCACAGAAAAAGTTTGTTGTTCTCTTTCATATTATTTTATGAAAATAGTACATATTTTCATAAAACTCTCATGGGTTTTCATTGTGGTTGCTTGCATAGTGAATCCTGGTGGAGAGAAGAAAAGTAATATAGGTACAACTTAGTGAAGATCTATTCGATAGTTTTATATTTTGTGCTGCCTTTGTTTACCCACCCAAGCAAAGTTGCTTCTTACTTCCTTTGTGTTTCTCTAGACTCTAGAGATAGGTCTGCTTTTGCAGTCATTGGTTTAAATGCTTGTCTTTCCTATTTGATGTCGAGTAACTTGAGAGTAAGGCTCACGCTTGACTTAATTTTTTATTCTCAAAATCTAACAATACTTGGTATAGTACCAAAAATTTTAGGGAGTTGAATTAAATTGGACAGAATTTCCGAGCAACCCAAAGCAGAAGCATTTTATGATGAGTGCAAAGAAGCCAAGAATGCATTCACCCTCAGAGCATTTTAAATTTAAAATAACATGGACTCTAACCATAGAATTATATAGTGTAATAGGAACTGTAAGCCTCAGATACATCTTGGTCGTACAGCTCAAAATCAATAACCAGGAAGTGTGTTTAACAAAGATGAAGATTTAGTTTTTGCTTTTGATTTTAATTTGTCTTTTAAAAATAAATACTATGAATTTCTATTTATTGAAATGATGAGGAAATGGGATTTAATAGATAATCGAATATCTGGTTAGTTACTATAAAGTTTTATGTTTTCAATTTTTAGGGGGGAAATGATGAAATAAACATAAAGCCATCTGGACAGATTCTAACTAGCTTTGATTTTAAATTTGTTTTGAAATGCTCTTCAGGAGTTTGAAGTAACACAGTTATAATGAACGGAAATAGTAGGTGGTCAAATACTTGTTGATTTGCATTCTACCTTCAAAGTAGATAATCTGAGAAATTGGGCTGAAAACATGCTGACCCTCTGGTATATATTTTGAAAATTGCTTCAAAAATTCCTGTTATCAGCTTGTTTACTTGTCATTAATATTTTTGACATAAAAGTCAATTGCGGTTAAAAAACAACAAAAACAACTCTTCAGTTATTGAGTTTCTTGGCTATTTACATTGTAGACAAAGGAAAATTTTACAGTTTTTAAGTACCATGAGAGTCGGCAGGGTTCTACAATCCTTTTCCTTTCACTTTGGATGTCAGTAATAAATATTAGTTTGTACCCATCTTAAGCAGCTGAAGCAAACACTCTGCTATCAGTCTTCCAGAACTGGCTTTCTGTCTCAGTGCCGAAAGTGATGACTGTTATGGGCCTATAGAGAGAGGGATGAGTGTAAATCCTGACTCAGCCATTTATTATTTGTGTGATCATGGGCAACTTATTTAATCTATGTTTCAATTTCCGTATCTGTGAAATAAGGAAACTTAACAGGGTTATGGTAGGGATTAATAAGTTAATGAATGTAAAGTCTGTAGTTAGCAAGTTTCTGGCACACAGAGTTCTGAAAATGGTAACTATTTTCCTCATAGTTATTAAAAATTCAAGTTATTAAAAATTATTTACTCTTTTATTTTTAAAATTAGCATTCAATAGAATTCATTTGGGGGTGAACAGTTTCATGTGTGTATGCACTCGTGTGACCATCATTACACTTGGGATGTAGAGCAGGTCTGCCACCCTGAAGTCCCTCATGCTGTTGCTTTGAAGTCCTACTCTTTCCCCAAGCCCTAACCTGTGACGGTCACTGATCCAATTTTCGTCACCGTGTTTTCCTTTTCTAGACTATGATTAAATGTAGTCATACAATGTAACCTTTGGAGACTGTCTTCTTCATCCAGCAGGAAGCATTTGGGATTCATCCAAGTTTGTCTGTGTGTCAGTAGTTTGTTCCTTTTATTGCTGAATAATATTCCATTGTATGGATATATCACAGTTTGTTTATCCATTCACTCGCTTAAGGACATTTGGCTTCATTCCAGTTTTTTTTTTTACAATTTTGAATAGAGCTACTGTGTGAACCTATGTTGCGTGACATGTTTTCATTTCTCCTGGGTAAATGTTTAGGAGTGGGGTTTGTGGGTCATATGACAAGATGGATTTAACTTTATAAGAAACTGTCAAATTGTTTTGCAGAGTGATTGTATCATTTTGCATTTCAGGAATCCAGGCGTTCTGGTTGCTGTGCATCCTCACTGATACTTTGTATTGTTATATGCATGCTTGCTCAGTTGCTTCAGTCATGTCCCACTCTTTGCGACCCTGTGGACTGTAGCCCACCAGGCTTCTCTGTCCAGGGGATTTTCTAGGGAAGAGTACTGGAGGGCACTATTTGCCCTCCTCCAGGTTATCTTCCCAACCAAGGGATTGAACTCTAGTCTCTTTATGTCTCCTGAATTGCAGGTGCATTCTTTACTGCTGAGCCACCAGGGTAAAACTACAATTTTATATATATATAAACTACTCCATTATATATATATATATATATATAAATTTTAGCCTTTCTGATAATATGAGGTAATAGCTCAGTGTTTTTTTTTTGTTGTTGTTTTTGTTTATGTGAGAACTTACCTGCCAATGCAGGAGCCGCAGGAGACTAGAGTTCCATCCCTGGGTGGGGAGTTCCCCTGGAGCAGGAAATAGCAACCCACTCCAGTGCTCTTGCCTGGAGAATCCCATGGACAGAGGAGCCTGGTGGGTTACAGTCCATGGATCACAAAGAGTTGGACATGACTGAGCAGGAGGAAGATGATGATATGGCTTTTGAGACCTTAGTTCCCCAGCAGAGACTGAACCTGGGGCCTTGGCAGTGAAAGCCCAGAGTCCTAAGCACTGGACCCCCAGGGAATTCCCTGTTTTTTATATTGGCTTGTTATTGATAATAACGTTGAGTATGTTCTCATGTGCTTATTTGAAAACCATGTATTTTCTTTGGTGCAATGTCTATATGAATGCTCTGTCCATTTTTAAATTGAGTTGTTTTCCTATTGCTGAGTTTTTGAGAGTTCTTTGAATATTGTTTTTATATTCTGGATAGAAATCTTTTATTAGATATATGATGTATGTATTTTCTTTCAATTTGTAACTGGTCTTTTCATTCTCTTAGCAGTCTTTTACAAAATGAAGATTTTAAAGTTTGATGAAGTCTAATTTATAAGTTTTTTCTTTAATGAATTGTAGTTTTGGCATGTCTAAGAACTCTTTGCTTAACCATGGATCATGAACATTTCTCCTATATTTTATTCAGAAGTTTTATAATTTTATGTTTCACATTTAGATATAGGATTGATTGAGTTAATTTTATATAAAGTGTAAGGATTTTTTTTTTTTTTGTAAAAAATCAATTGGTCCTAGTTGTGTGGGTCTCTCTCTAGATTTTCTCTTTTATTACATTTGTCTTTGTGTGTATCTCTTTGACAATAGCACACTATTATTATAGTTTATAGTAATTTTAAAATTACCTATGACCTTATTCTGCTCTCTCAAAATTGTTTTGGCTATTTTTCTCTCTCTCTCTTTTTGGCTTTTCTATATGAATTTTAGAATTAGCTTATATATACTTACAAAATCCTATTGGATTTTTATTGGAATTACATTATATCTATGGGAGAAGGCAGTGGCACCCCTCTCCAGTACTCTTGCCTGGAAAATCCCATGGACGGAGGAGCCTGGTGCGCTGCCGTCCACGGGGTTGCTAGGAGTCAGACATGACTGAGCGACTTCACTTTCACTTTTCACTTTCATGCATTGGAGAACGAAATGGCAACCCACTCCATTGTTCTTGCCTGGAGAGTCCCATGGACGGGAGAGCCTGGTGGGCTGCTGTCTACGGGGTCACACAGAGTCGGACACGACTGACGTGACTTAGCAGCAGCAGCAGATTACATCTATAGATTAATCTGAGGAGAATTGACAGCTTTATTACATTAAATCTTTAATCCTCTAACGGTATGTCTCTCCATTTATTTCGAACTGCATTGACTTCTTTCTTCAGAATTATGTAATTTTCTGCATACAGGTCTTGCACATATTTTGTTAGATTTATACCTAAGCATTTCATTATTTGGGAGCTGCTACGACTCTGACTCTGTGCGACCCCATAGACGGCAGCCCACCAGGCTCCCCTGTCCCTGGGATTCTCTAGTCAAGAACACTGGAGTGGGTTGCCATTTCCTTCTCCAATGCGTGAAAGTGAAAAGTGAAAGGGAAGTCGCTCATTTGGGAGCTATTATGTTTTAAAAAAATTATTTTTAGTTTCCTATTGTTCATCAAGGCTATGGTTTTTCCAGTAGTCATGTATGGATGTGAGAGTTAGACTGTGAAGAAGGCTGAGCGCTGAAGAATTGATGCTTTTGAACTGTGGTGTTGGAGAAGACTCTTGAGAGTCCCTTGGACTGCAAGGAGATCCAACCAGTCCATTCTGAAGGAGCTCAGTCCTGGGTGTTCTTTGGAAGGAATGATCCTAAAGCTGAAACTCCAGTACTTTGGCCACCTCATGCAAAGAGTTGACTCATTGGAAAAGACTGATGCTGGGAGGGATTGGGGGCAGGAGGAGAAGGGGACGACAGAGGATGAGATGGCTGGATGGCATCACCCACTTGACGGACGTGAGTTTGAGTGAACTCTGGGAGTTGGTGATGGACAGGGGGGCCTGGTGTGCTGTAATTTATGGGGTCGCAAAGAGTCGGACACAACTGAGCGACTGAACTGAACTGAACTAATTGTTCATCATTAGCAACTAGAAATGATTGATTTTTATGTGTTGATTATATATCCTAAGATCTTGAAAAACTCATGTTTTAGTTTTTAGGTTTTTGTTATTGTTGTTGTTGTTCTTTGTAAACCACTTTGGATTTTCCACAAAGACAATTTTCTCTTTTGCCAAGGGGAGTAATTTGATTTCTTCTTTTCCAGTCTTCTTGATGTTGAGTAGAAGTGGTGAAAGAGGATATTTTTGCTTTGATCCTCATTTAAGGAGGGAAAGCTTTCAACTTTTCATAAACAAGAGTGTTAGTGAATTTGTTTTTGTTTTCCTTAGTAGATGATATGCTCTTTAATAAGAAAGTTAGTCTGTTCTTAGTTTGTTGAGGTTGTTTTTTTTTTTTTGGTCATGAAGTGATTTCAAACTTGAGCTAAAAACTTTTTGTGACTCTATTGATTTCTCTTCTTTAGATGGTTAATATCGTAGATATACTGATTGATCACTGTGTCTCATGGTCATTATTTTATATATTACTGCATTCTATCTGCTGCTATTTTGTAGAGGATTTTTGTATCAATGTTCAGGAGTGATATTAGTCTGTAATTTTCTTTTATTTTCTTGTGCTCTTTGTCCAGTCTGTAGTTTTCTTTACTTTCTTGTCCTCTTTGTCTGCCAGAAGAATGCTGGCTTCATAAACAGATTTGAGAAGTGTTCCCTGTTCTCTAATTTTCGGGAAGAGACTGTAGAGCTGATGTTCTTTTTTCTTTAAATGGACCAGTGAAACCATCTGAGCCAGGAGATTTTTGGAAAGATTTTACCTTGACTAGATAATTTTATTTTATTTATTTTTTTATTTTTTTTATAAAAAAGAAAGATCTTTATTTTTGTTAAGTTGTGAAATATTTCTCTCATAAAGAGATTGCATTTTCCTTGAGAGTTTGGAAAAAAAAAACAAAACCAAAAAACCCTGCCAGTCCAGTGGTTTGACTAGATAATTTTAATTTTTAACAGTTATAAGTCTATTTGGAATGTCAATTTCATCTTGGTTGAGTGTTGATAGTTTATGATTTTTGAGGTGTTGGCCGGTCCATTTTGTAAAGTTATTGGATAATATAAAATTAATTGTTCATAGTATTCCTTTATTTCTCTTTCAACATCTGTAGGACCTGTGATGATATTCCGTTTTAGTCCTGATATTAATGACGTCTCTCTTTCTTTTTCAGTTTTTGATAAAATTTGTCAACTTTGTTAGCCTTCCTAATAGGGTTAATAATGAGAAGGGACTGGTAACCCACTCCAGTACTCTTGCCTGGAGAATCCCATGGACTGAGGAGCCTGGCAGGCTACAGTCCATGGGGTTGCAAAGAGTTGGACACGACTGAGCGACTAACACACACACCCACACACATACAAGGTTAATAAGTCCAATTTTTTCTTCTCTATTTTTTTCTATGTTCAGTTTCTGCTCTTAGCTTCATCATGTCATTTTCCCCTTACTCTTGCTTTTGAGATCAGTTTTTTCCCCCCTTGTTTCTTAATGTAAAAGTTTGGATTACTGATAAAGCTTCCCTGGTAGCTCAGCTGGTAAAGAATCTGCCTGTGATGCAAGAGACCCTGGTTGGATTCCTGGGTCAGAGAGATCCCCTGGAGAAGGGATAGGCTACCCACTCTAGTATTCTTGAGCTTCACTGGTGGCTCAAAGGGTAAAAAATCTGCCTGCAATGCGGGAGGCCTAGATTTGATCTCTGGGTTGGGAAGATCTCCTGAAGAAGGGAACAGCTGCACTCTCCAATATTTTTGTCTGGAGAATTCCATGGACAGAGGTCCATGAACAGAGGCGCCTGGCAGGCCACAGTCCATGGGGGCGCAAAGAGTCAGACAGGACTGAGGGACTTTCACTTTCACTTTCACTTGGATTACTGACTTGAGACCTTTATTTTTTTCTAACCTAAGTATTTAATACTATAAATTTATCTCAGTTGATGGCTTTAGAGTCATGCCTCAAATTTTAATATGTTGGACTTTATTTTTTTCCAGTGTATTTTTTAACTTTTCATGAGATTTTTTTTCTTAACCTGTTGCTTATTTATTAATATGTTGTAAATATCTAAGGGAGTTTCCCTGGTAGCAGAGTGGTAAGGATTCTACTGGCAATGCAGGAGACATGGGTTTAATCCCTGGGTTGGGAAGATCCCCTGGAGAAAGAAATAGCCACCCACTCCAATATTCTTGTCGGGAAATTCCATGGACAGAGGAGCCTGGGGTTCCTCTATAGTCCATGGGGTCGAGAAAGAATCAGATACAACTTAGCAACTAAACAACAACAACTTACTATCTAAGTGTTTAGAAATGTTTCTGTTATCTTTATATTATTATTTTAGTTTAAATTTATTATAGAAGATGTATTTTTATAATTATAATTTTTAAAAAATTGACTTTTTTTTGTAATCCAAGACATACTCTACATTGGTGATTGTTTCATGCACTTGAAAATAATGTGTACTTGGCTGTCAGTGGGTGTTCTATAAATGTGAATTAAATCCATTAGTTGATGGTGTTGTTCAATTCTTCTTTACCTTTTCTGATATTTGTTGTCTTGTTCTATCAAATACTGAGAGATGTTGGGGTTATCAGATATAATTATAGATTTTTCTTTTCATTTGGTCAATTTTTGATTTATGTATTTTGAAACTTTGCTGTTCATTTATGATTATTTTGTCTTCTTGGTGGATTGACCCTTTTATTATTATGTAAAATCCCTTTTTTATCACTTTAACTTTCTTTTGATTAGTGTTTGTATGATAAATCTTTTTTCCATCATTTTTCCTTTAAGGTATCTAATTTTTATTTTTAAATTGTTTCTGACAATCTGCATTTTAATGTGTATGTTTAAACTATTTACATTTAATATAGTTACTGACATATTTGGATTTAAGTCTATAATTTCATTATTTATTTTCTATTTTCTCCCTTTTATTATTTGCTTTTCTGTTTCTTCTTTACTGCCTTTCTTTGGATTATATGATTTTTTTATTATTTCACTTTATTTATTGTGTGTTTGACTCTTTTTTTCATAGTTTATGTGGTGCTCAGGAGTTATCCTTAATTTTTCACAGCTTATATAAAATCAGTATTTACTACTTCAGTTAGAATGTGGAAAACTTACCACTGTGTAGCTCCTTTTATTTTCTTCCATTTATGTTGTAGCTGCCTCATGTATTACTTTAATGTGCATTGAAAAGTCATCAGACAATGTAATAATTTTTGTTTTCATATATATAAAATGTATTTTAGAGTGCTCAAGAGAAGTTCTATTTACCCAATTATCTACCATATCAGTAGCTTTCCCTTCATTCCTTTTGATACAAGTTTTCCTTTGGTATAATTTGCCTTTGGTCTGAAAATTTTCCTTTAGCAATTGTTTTAGAGCAGATTTTCTAGCAAAAAGTTTTCATCATTTGAGAAAACATTTACTTTATTCCTGAAAGAAATTTATGTTCTTGAAAATATTGAGCCAATTCCTTCTGGCCTCTGGTATTTCAGATAAGAAACAACGTTTTAATTGTTGTTCTCCTACAGTTAAAATATTGTTCTTTTGTCCTACTTTTTAGTGTTTTTAATTTGTTTTCAAATTTTAGAAGTTTGATTATAAAGTATCTTGGCATGAATTCTTTTGTTTTTAATTAGTTAATTATTTTTGGTTGTGCTGGGTCTTCATGTTGTGTGGTAGCTTTCTCTAGTTGCAGCTAGCAGGGGATACTCTTTTTTTTTTTTTTTTAAAGTTGTTGGGAGATTAACCCACGTAGAGGTTTTTTTTGTGTGTGTGTGTGTGTTATTTTTTATTCTTAAGCTTTAAAAATTTAAACTGCAAGTAGCATGACTTTATTGTTTTTTGTTTTTTTAAATTTTTAAATTTTTTATTTTTTCCCATCTCAGGTGTACATACTCTTTGCTGTTTTATATGGGCTTCTCACTGCGGTGACTTCTCTTGTTTTGGAGCATAGGCTGTAGGTGCATGGGCTTCCATAGTTGGAATGCATGACTCAGTTGCAACTCCTGGGCTCTAGAGCATAGGCTCAGTAGTTCAGGTGCATGAGCTTTGTTGCTCCTCCACATGTAGAATCTTCTGGACCAGGAATTGAACCCATGTCTCCTACATTGGCAGGCAGATTCTTATCCGCTATACCACCAGGAAGTCTAGCATGAACTTCTTTGTATGTATCACGTTTGAAGTTCACTGAACTTTTAACATCTATAAATTCTTGACTTTCACCAAAAGTAGGACGTTTCAGTTATCACTTCTTCAGATGCTCTCTGCACCATCCTTTTGTTTTCCTTCTAGAACTCCAATTATACAAATATTAGACTTTGGGTTACTGTTGCATAGTCCTCTTTCCTGTCATCTACATTCTATTACTGAGCTGATCTGGTAAGCTTTTGTAAGACGTAAAGTTTGAAAAGCAATATGCTGTTGAAAGGTTCATGGGCAATCCCTTGCATGCTGTTGAGTCTTGTATCTGTCCAGATTTTATATTTTTAACAAAATGAACAGTTATTATTCATAGTTGCATTAATATAAGTTGCCAGTCCAGTCCATGGGACACAGGAGAAATGATTAGTTTCATGTAAAGTACATGTGTGCATGTTTTGGTTTTTAAACATGTCCTCAAAACTTTTTAACACTCTTTATCAGAAGATTCACTTTAATTACCCTCTCCTTGAATAGTAGTCAGTGCTATATTAGTGACTTGTCTCTAAAAGAGGGAATGCATTGAGAAGTGATGCTGTGTTACTACCAAGGTCCAGCTAGAAAAGGCAATACAGCTTCCTTTCTTGAAAAACTCACACTTGGAAACCAGCCACCATACTGTGAAGGCATATGTAGAGAGCACATGTAGGTGTTTCAACTGATACCCACAGCCAAGACCAGCATCAACCACCAGACATCAGAGTGAGCCAGACTTCAGATGATTCCAGTTGCCAGCCTTCAGTCTCAGCCAAAACTGAGAGAAACATAGATGAATTGTCTCAGCTGAACCCTGCTCGGATGATTGGTTTTAAGCAAAATACATGTTGTTGTTATAAGTTTCTATATTTGGGGTCATTTGTTACCTCGCAATAGATAAATAGAATAGCATATAGTATTTGGTACCTGGAAATGCTGTTGAGGGCTACTGCTATCACAGCAAGCCTAAAACATGTAGGAATTGCTTTGGAACCTCAAGGAGAGTGTTAATGAAAGTCTAGCACCTGGAAGAGACTGTTAATAGAAAACAGCCTTAGGAAAGTCCATCTACCAATGCTTTCCATCCTTTTAATTACATCTGCCCCCATACCATTCAAGTACTAGAGATATTGCATATGCTAATAAATTTTGCCTTTTACTTGAACCTCATTCCTCTACTCTATACAGTAGATGAGAGCCTTAGTCATGGCGACGCCACAGTGTGCAAGGAGTTAACCTCCTTCCCACACTTGCCCCATGCAATGGCTGCTATCGACTGTTGAATAATTCAATTTCAAAATCCTATCATAAGGGACTGTTTTCTGGAGCCATTTTCCATTCTAACTCTTAAACTGGGTTTTCCTGAAAGCAGAGTCTGATTCAATGATGCAGTGAAGGTGCTTTGTTTGGAACATAATCCCAGGAAACAAGTGAGAGAATGGGGAGAACAGGAAAGGGAGAAACGTCAACAAATGGTATATTATTTTGAAGGTTGCTGCTAATAACAATTGGGGCTCAATCTCACCTGTGAACTCTGAAGAGTCTTGTAGAATGTGCCTCCACTATCTTGCTAAAGAACTGGAGGTGAGTCTGTTTACATGAAAACTCATGTTCAACATGGTTTAAAGGTTGTCCCTACCATTAATAACATTTCTGCACTTTTGTGTCTGGGGCTTCCCAGGAGGTGCTAGTGGTAAATAACCTGCCTGTGAAGGCAGGATACACGGGTTCAATCCCTGGCTCAGGAAGATCCTCTGGAGGAGGGCGTGGCAACCCATTCTAGTATTCATACCTGGAGAATCCCATGGACAGAGCAGCCTGGAGGGCTGCAGTCCATAGGGTCGGAAAGAATTGGACATGACTCAAGTGACCTAGCACATACTATGTGCTTTTGTGTCTACTGAGTCTCCACTGAGTGACTTCCAAGACCCCAGAGGAACACTGAGGCAGAAAAGCAAAGAGATGTCACATTTGAGGAGAGACACTGATAATATGCCTGGGGTTTACCTCAGCTGCAATGAAATCAGATGAACTGAGTGGGATGTGGTTTGGGGCCTCACAAATGTCTAACACACCTACATACATATTTGAAGAATATGCAATATTTCAGGTAGAGGGTAGGATGGAATTCATTTTCCATGAAGCCAAGAGATCTTTTGGCAGCCCATGAACCCCATGTGAAAAACTCTTGGCCTAGAAGTTGTTATTTTGTATATAACCTCTTTCCAGGCCCACAGGAATCCTCACTCTCCAGCCTCCCTTACAATTAGGTTGATCATGCCTGAGTCTGAGACAACGGGTAGGGGACAAAAGTAAAGCTTACTGTTTCCAACTCTGTCCCCTAAAATTTGCTCATCAACCAAGAGAGGATTTAGTGGGGAAGATGATGCAGTCACATGATGGGAGGAGCTTGAATCCTGAATTATAACTTCTAGGAGAGCGGCCCAGGCTATTCACCCAACTCTCATCAGACTTGAAAGAGTGACTTGGGTGAGAAATAAGCCGTGTGTGTGTGTGTGTGTGTGTGTGTGAATCCACAGATATTCTGAATTTGTTTGTTTGTTTTAGCAGTTGGGTTTAATTACTTTGGGCTTCCCTGGTAGCTCAGAGGTTAAAGCATCTGCCTGCAATGTGGGAGAGCTGGGTTCAATCCCTGGGTTGGGAAGATCCCCTGGAGAATGAAATGGCAACCCATTCCAGTATTCTTGCCTGGAAAATCCCATGGACAGAGTGGAGCCTGGTGGACTATACTCCACAGGGTAGCAAAGAGTCAGACTCGACTGAGCGACTTCACTTTTCACTTTCACTTTAATTACTTTGGCTAATACAGTCAAAATATTTTGTAAAGTGGTGCCAGTATCTTAAATAAGACTATTAGTTTCTTGATTCTCACCACACTTTAGTCATTGAAGAAAGTATTAGTTATTACCTTTTTGTCTTATTGGCAGGCATAAGTGACAGAATCATGATTGTGGTTCACTTCTAGCATCCTAGGGTCTAGACAGGAGCTTAGCTTTAAGAAATAGTATGCTGCTGCTGCTAAGTTGCTTCAGTCATGTCCAACTCTATGTGACCCCACAGATGGCAGCCCACCAGGCTCCCCCTGGGATTCTCCAGGCAAGAACACTGGAGTGGGTTGCCATTTCCTTCTCTAATGCATGAAAATGAAAAGTGAAAGGGAAGTCACTCAGTCGTATCTGACTCTTAGTGACCCCATGGACTGCAGCCTACCAGACTCCTCCGTCCATAGAATTTTCCAGGCAAGAGTACTGGAGTGGGGTGCCATTGCCTTCTTCAAGAAATAGTATAGTTATTTTTAAATCACGGATTGCTTTCCTCCTAATTAGAGAGAATTGCCCATTGCTGTCTTGCACTTGCTAAAGACAACTTGAGAGAGAAATCCTTCTTCACATCCCCAGCATAATAAACAGGAGAAAGAACCAGCATGAGATGCTGTCTTTCTCCTTTATCATGAATGAATGTCCAACAAGATATCCTGGATATAATAACTACAGAACAATGAAAGACAAGCAGATAATCACTTGGATTTTAGATGAGTAAAAAAGCAGCTTTCCTGGTGTTTAATAATATGTCTTATCACTTTTAGACAAGTATGAGGATAGTATATATTTGATGTCAGAGATGGACTGTGACAAAGAAGTAAGAATACTCCCTCTTGTGGTCCTTGAGAAAAATATTCCATCTTCTGAGAGTGTATTGAGAAAACAGAAATTTTGGAGTCAAAGATAATTTCAGTGGATAATTAGAATTTATCCTTTTCCTTCTGACCTGGTTCTGCAAAGCTGAGTAGCCATTTTAGACTGTAGGTCTTCTTGAGGGTGTTGATGAATTTGTACTCTTAACCTCAGGGAGAAACTGAGAATGTGACATGAGGAAAGACCTCTTCAGCTTGAACTGGAGGGGAAAAAACAAACAAACTGTTTCCATTTGATTTTTTTTTTCCTTGAAGCATTAAATAGTAATTTTCACTCAGTTTCTTCTTTCTTTAACTTGCTACTGGTTCCCTGATGTGGTCTTGTACTAGCCCTTGGGGAAACTTTGATTTCAGAGGAATACATTTTTGTTAGGACGCTGTCCCCTCTAAAATTTATCACTTGTTATCTTATAGAGTGGGTATAAATGTATTTCTCAGATATATGTTTTTTTCCTTTATTCTATTCGGAATTTGATTTAGCTTTGTTTTTTCTCAGGGGATGGTTGGCTGCAAAACTTTGGAAACAGTAAATTTACTAATTTTTTAAGTAAAATAAGGATGGCACTGCAGCTGGAAGACAATACATATCCAATGTCAGCGGTGGTTGATGTGAAGTTATCATTTGTTTTCTCATAACTGATGCCCACTGTTCTTTGCTTCTGATGTTTCATTATTAGAAATATGATATCCTCCATTTCTGAGGAGGGTTGACATCTGTGTAGGAAATCAATATCCATTCCTCTCTTGATTTCTTTCTTTCTGGTTCTCTAGTTAGGTTATATATATTGTTCTGGTTTGCCCTAAAAAGTCCCAGTTTAAAACTGTTGTCTCAGTGTCCCATTTAGCTGAGGGTTTGTTCCTTTTTCTTGCTTTTTTTTTTTTT
>SJYA01000059.1:463204-547840 GCA_006410615.1 Neotragus moschatus | reverse complement strand
TGGCAGGCAGATTCTTATCCGCTATACCACCAGGAAGTCTAGCATGAACTTCTTTGTATGTATCACGTTTGAAGTTCACTGAACTTTTAACATCTATAAATTCTTGACTTTCACCAAAAGTAGGACGTTTCAGTTATCACTTCTTCAGATGCTCTCTGCACCATCCTTTTGTTTTCCTTCTAGAACTCCAATTATACAAATATTAGACTTTGGGTTACTGTTGCATAGTCCTCTTTCCTGTCATCTACATTCTATTACTGAGCTGATCTGGTAAGCTTTTGTAAGACGTAAAGTTTGAAAAGCAATATGCTGTTGAAAGGTTCATGGGAAATCTCTTGCATGCTGTTGAGTCTTGTATCTGTCCAGATTTTATATTTTTAACAAAATGAACAGTTATTATTCATAGTTGCATTAATATAAGTTGCCAGTCCAGTCCATGGGACACAGGAGAAATGATTAGTTTCATGTAAAGTACATGTGTGCATGTTTTGGTTTTTAAACATGTCCTCAAAACTTTTTAACACTCTTTATCAGAAGATTCACTTTAATTACCCTCTCCTTGAATAGTAGTCAGTGCTATATTAGTGACTTGTCTCTAAAAGAGGGAATGCATTGAGAAGTGATGCTGTGTTACTACCAAGGTCCAGCTAGAAAAGGCAATACAGCTTCCTTTCTTGAAAAACTCACACTTGGAAACCAGCCACCATACTGTGAAGGCATATGTAGAGAGCACATGTAGGTGTTTCAACTGATACCCACAGCCAAGACCAGCATCAACCACCAGACATCAGAGTGAGCCAGACTTCAGATGATTCCAGTTGCCAGCCCTCAGTCTCAGCCAAAACTGAGAGAAACATAGATGAATTGTCTCAGCTGAACCCTGCTCGGATGATTGGTTTTAAGCAAAATACATGTTGTTGTTATAAGTTTCTATATTTGGGGTCATTTGTTACCTCGCAATAGATAAATAGAATAGCATATAGTATTTGGTACCTGGAAATGCTGTTGAGGGCTACTGCTATCACAGCAAGCCTAAAACATGTAGGAATTGCTTTGGAACCTCAAGGAGAGTGTTAATGAAAGTCTAGCACCTGGAAGAGACTGTTAATAGAAAACAGCCTTAGGAAAGTCCATCTACCAATGCTTTCCATCCTTTTAATTACATCTGCCCCCATACCATTCAAGTACTAGAGATATTGCATATGCTAATAAATTTTGCCTTTTACTTGAACCTCATTCCTCTACTCTATACAGTAGATGAGAGCCTTAGTCATGGCGACGCCACAGTGTGCAAGGAGTTAACCTCCTTCCCACACTTGCCCCATGCAATGGCTGCTATCGACTGTTGAATAATTCAATTTCAAAATCCTATCATAAGGGACTGTTTTCTGGAGCCATTTTCCATTCTAACTCTTAAACTGGGTTTTCCTGAAAGCAGAGTCTGATTCAATGATGCAGTGAAGGTGCTTTGTTTGGAACATAATCCCAGGAAACAAGTGAGAGAATGGGGAGAACAGGAAAGGGAGAAACGTCAACAAATGGTATATTATTTTGAAGGTTGCTGCTNTGAACTATGGAATGAGGTTTGTGACATTGTACAGGAGACGGATCAAGAACATCCCTATGGAAAAGAAATGCAAAAATGCAAAATGGCTTTCTGAGGAGGCCTTACAAATAGCTGTGAAAAGAAGAGAAGCAAAAAAGCAAAGGAGAAAAGGAAAGATATAAGCATCTGATTACAGTATAATTGCACTGTAATTTTATGGGAATAGTAGCAGGAGACAGTTCCCTTCAGATCTCTTGCTTTTCTGCACATCTTCTGAGCAGATATGTTGGCAGCTTCTATTCTGGAATATCTTCTTAAGTATGTTTGTATGGCAAACAGCTTGAAAAGATAAAGATAGAGTTTCTCTCTGAGGCAAAGGGCAGATTTGTTTGCCATCCACGATAATAAAGATAATGTCTCTTTCTGGAGCAAAGTTTGGGCAAATTTGCTGGCAGTTTCCTTTAAAAGTTTGGTGTTTCCTAAAGTCAAGGCGTCTGGGCTGTGATAGAAACTGGTTGTGCACCAGGTGACAAACTTGTCTTAGTTTGCCTGAGATTTTCCTGATTCTAGCATGACGTCTTGCATCTCAGAAACCCTTCAGTTTGGAGCACAACACAGGCTGGGCCACTCTAGTGAGCTGCGTGCACACTAGACAGAGATACTCCGTATCACCCCTGCTTGGGTTTGTGAGGCAGGAAACCCATGTAAAGCTCCTGCTGTCCCTGTGCTGTGAGTAATAAAGTCCTTGGCTCTGACCCACATCTTGGGCTAGCAGCCTTAAAACTGTGCTGGCCTAATATGTTAGGTAGCAAGTGCAATAAAATTGTGGACCCTTCACAGTTTTTTACAAATTTAAGTCCAGTAATGGCTGGAACTCTGGTTGGGAAAATGTCTATTTTAGATTGGAGAAGCGGAGGGAGCCTGTAAGCTTCCTTTAATGTTTTCCAAAAACTGTTTTACAAATGAGAAATTCAAAAACAGATCAACTTATGAAAGTGACTTTGTAAGAACTTGTGTTATTTCCATCACAATTTTTCCTCTTATTCGTACATTATTTAGAAGTGCATTGCTGAATTTTCAAGCATTTAGGAGTTTTGCTAGTTATCTTTATGTCACTATTTACTTTAATTCCACTCCAGTGAGAAAATATACTCTATGATTTCAATTCTTTAAAATTTGTTAACATTTGCTTTGGTCTATTTTGGCAAATGTCTAAGTGCATTTGAAAAACAAACAAAAAATTGTATTATCTTCTTATTTAATGGACTCTTTTTTTCATTTTGAAATATCATTTTATTTCTCATAATACTTAAAATCTACTTTGTATTATTAAATCTGTACCAGCTTTTTGTTTAGTTTCTGCATACTGTATGTATTTCCACTCTTTCTATTTTTGAAGTTTTTGTGTTCTTATATTTAGAGTCTGTCTTTTATCAGCATCATATTTTGCGTGCATGCTCAGTCGTGTCCGAATCTTTGTGACCCCGTCAACTATAACCCACCAGGCTCCTATGTCTGTGGGATTTCCAGGCAAGAATACTGGAGTGCATTGCCGTTTCCTTCTCCAGGGTATCTCCTCACCCCAGGGATTGAACCCAAGTCTCCTGTGGCTCCTGCATTGGCACTCAGATTCTTTAGCACTGAGCCACCTGGGAAGCACAAACATCATATAGCTGGATCTTATTTGTGTGTTTGAAGTTCAGTCCAACAGTCTGTCCTTTAATCAAAGTCTTTTTTCTAGTTATATCTTGTATAACTACTGATAGAGCTGGTGTTATGGAGTGAATGCTTCCCTCCCCAAAATCATCTGTTGAAACCCCACCTCTTAATGTGACCAGAGGTGGAGCCTTTGGGAGGTAATTAGGATTAGATGAGGTCCTGATAGTGGAGCCCTCAAGGGTGGGATTAGTGCCTTTAGACAGGAAAGGCTTCTCCTTGCTTCTCTCTGCTGTGTGAGGATACAAGAAATCTTCAACCTGGAAGAAGGCTTTCACCAGCACTCAGCCATGCTAGCTGCCTAATCTTGGACATCCAGGCTTTAGAACTGTGAAGAATAAGTTTCTGTTGTTTATAAGCCATTCAGCCAATGGCATTTTCGTGTGTGTGTGTGTGTGTGTGTGTGTGTGTGTGTGTGTGTTTGTGAGCGCTCAGTCATGTCCGACTCTTTGGGACCCCATGGACTGTAGCCTGCCAGGCTCCTCTGTCCATGGGATTTCCTAGGCAGGAATACTGAAGTGAGTTGCTATTTCCTCCTCCAGGGGATCTTCCTGACCCAGGGATTAAACCTGTATCTCCTGCTTGGCAGGTGGATCCTTTATCACTGTGCCATCTGGGAGCTGATGGTGTTTTCTTATAGCAGCCCAAACTGACTAAGATAGTTTTGTTTATGTCTACTAACCTATTATTTATTTTGTATTTATCTCATCTGTTCTTTGATCCTTTATTTATCCTTTCTTGAATTACTTTAGACTAATCAGATATTGTTCATTACTCTATTTTCCCTCTATAGGATTTTTTAAAATTATGTACTATAAAAATTATTCTTTTTGATATTTTCCATGTAACTACAATGTGCCTCCATACCTTATTGTAATCTACCTTAAATTAGTAACTTTATCAGTTACTGACCAATTTGAGAACACGTCAGCAGTTTAACTCCATCTACTCACCTGCATTTGTGCTAGTATTGCTGCCACTGTGAGTCATTAACATGCTGCTGCTGCTGCTGCTAAGTCGCTTCAGTCATGCCCGACTCTGTGCGACACCATAGACGGCAGCCCACCAGGCTCCCCCGTCCCTGGGACTCTCCAGGCAAGAACGATGGCAACCCATTGGGCTCCACCGTCCCTGGGATTCTCCAGGCAAGAACACTGGAGTGGGTTGCCATTTCCTTCTCCATGAGTAGAAGGGAATTTGAATGCAAATTTTTGGATCCTTCTCTCAATTCCTTTCCCATCTGGGGTGTGATGCTTAATTCCAAGACACACTGGCAGTTCTGAACTCAGACCTCTTTCCCCTCAATCCAATAAGACTGTCATATTTGAGTTATATTCCATACATTGCAATTAGAAAAATGCCCTCAGAGAAAAGCCACAGCATGAATATAGACCTCACTGTATGTGCTTTCCTTCTCTCAGAGGCTGAGAGAGTCCTGCCTGTTCTGGTTTTGTGCCAGCTCCTTCAAACAGTTGATTTATGTATGTCATCAGCTTTTATAGTTGTTCTTGGCAGAAGGCTTTGTTCAATACCAGCTACTTTATCATGCATGACTGAGACTGGAAGTCCTTTAGAATATTTTTATAAACAGAAATTTCTCCTCAGGTAGTATTTAGTACTCCAGTGGACAGTTCATGTAAATGAATGGTTTTTTTTTAATCAGTATATAAAATAGATACTTCCTTCACATCCTCCAATGTTGACCAAATATTATAATTTTTAGTGTAATTATGAGTTCATGGATAGCATACATGTATACTTGACTGAGGGAACCTGTTGGCCATGCCTTTGTTTACTTAAAAATTTATCTGGAAAATATCTCTGTACAGAGCTTAGAAAATGCAAATATTTCCTCCCTTTCATTAGCTTAGAAAAGTGATGAGAAGTGGGATCACTGGACACTGTAGAGAAGCAATGAGAAGGACTGGAATTCATTTGTACATTTTACTCAGTGAGAACTCTCCTCCAGTCACTATTATGTTACTATTATTATAATACATTTAAAGGTATTTATTTCATCTAAATATATTATTTAAAGAGTCTTACTGCATTAACTATTGGTTGATATTTTCTATTGAGTTGATGGATTTTAGAGAAATTCCTGGAAGGAACAGTAAGTAACTTGCAATGTTATTTTCCTGGGTAAGAGTCTCTTGAAATTGTCTTAATAGTTATGCTAATGAAGACAATTCAATATTAAATTCTGTTAATGTTGACTCTATAGACTGTGTATGTGTGTGTGGTACATGGTTTTATTTTTCACTGTGATTAATGAGATTTCTCTGATTTCAAGAATTTCATTTAGACGAGTGATGGGGACAGGTAAGCTATAGAAAATATTCAGGGTATCAGGGATGTAGATTAATAATAAGTGCTTTATGCTTGGCTGTAGGGAGCAGCATAGCTTTCACCCCAGAGACCATCTCTGAGCCTTTCTGTTGGAGTTCACCCACAGTGGAAGGAGCCATTCCAAACAGAGGGAACAGCTTGTGCAAGGGTGCGTGAGGAAGTAGGATTGGAGATAAGGCTATAATGTAGCTAAATCAATGGGCCTTTATTCCATCATAAAGAGTTTGCACTTTATCCTATACAAGAAGGGGGAAATAGCCATTAGCTGAAATTAGATCAGCAGGAGAAATTTAGTTAGTAAATATACCCAGAACATTTTTAATAATTAGGGAAAAGGAAAGATTAAGTGGACTTCCCACGTCCTTGATTTTATAATTGGATAATAATAGAGAGGGGATGGGTGGGAATAAGCTGTCATTGGGGGAATAGGACAATGATAAATTTTATATTTTTATTAATATATTTATCTATAGTTGTGTGTGAGTATATCTCTCATGGTATATTTTTTAACCTTATATATCTCTTAGGCTAACCTCTCTGCTCCTCACAGATAATGAAATACACTCTCATGTTTTTTATTAGGAAACATTTATCTTGTCTTGCTGCCCTTTCAGCTGTTTACTTCTTCTGCAAGCTCTCATGTTTTCATGAATAATGTTATGTACTCAGTGGATATTTTTATAATGAAAAGTCACACATAGGGCTCTGTCACACATAGAAATAATATTAGTCACTTCAGGAAAGTGTCATCACACAAAAATGGGCCAGATTGAAAGTTAGCTAGATATTCCTTGCTGGTTGCAGTCATGAAGGGGGTTCGGCACTTGTCAACTCATTTAAACTTTAAAGGAGGAATTAACTGAACATTCTTGAAGAAGACATCGAGGCAGACAGACAGGACAGCGTTGGAATGGAAAAGAATGCATTTTGTAGAGATGTGGATGGACATAGAGTCTTGTCATATAGCGTGAAGTAAGTCAGAAAAAGAAAAAGAAATGTTGTTTATTAACAGAAATATGTGGAATCTAGAAAAATGGTACAGATAAATCTATTTTGAGGCTTCCCTGGTGGCTCAGATGGTAAAGAATCTGCCTGCAGTGTAGGAGACCTGGGTTCAATCCCTGGGTTGGGAAGATCGCCTGGACAAGGAAATGGAAACCCACTCCAATATTCTTGCCTGGAGAATCTCCACGGACAGAGAGCCTGATGGGCTACAGTCCATGGGATCGCAAAGAGTTGTTCACGACTGAACAACTAAGCACAGCACAAATCTATTTTCAGGGCAGGAATGGAAATGCAGACATAGAGAACAGACATGAAGATCTAGTCGGGGAGAGCAGGATGGGACGAATAGGGAGATTAGGACTGGCATATGTACCTACCATGTGTAATGTAGATAGCTAGTGGGAACGTGCTGTAAAACAGAGGCTCAGCTCAGTGTTCGGTGGTGTCCTAGAAGAAAGAGATGGGAGGTGGGTGTGAGAGGGAGGTCTAAGACAGAGGGCATACATGTGTACACATAGCTGATTGATTGACTGACTTCATTGTACAGCAGAAACTAACATAACATTGTAAAGTGACTATAACCCAATAAAAAAAAAGAAAAGAAAAGAAAGCATAGCTTGGGAGGTAACTCTTTCATACATTTTTGGCTTGCATTCGAATCTGCCAGATTAACTGAATTTTCAATCACTTTGTTATTTATTTCATGTACGATTTAAAAATTGAAATGTTTATATATCTGTAAATGAAAAAATTGAGAGAGAGAGGCCATTTGATTTTTTAAAATTTGACCAGATTCCCCATCTTGGTAGGAGATAGGACAGAGTTACAGAGCCATGAAGCACCATCACAATGTCTCCCATTTGTCTTTCTGCCTCAGTTTAGGTGCTCATTACCTCACTTCTGACCTACTGAAAGAGGCTTCTCTCTGCTATGTTCCTACTTTCAAACTTGCTTACTTCTAATGCATTTCAGAAACTTCTAGAAAGAATTTTAGATGCCATTCAACAAGTCTTAACAATGTGCATGTTACTAAATTAATTAAGCAAGGAGGCCATTACACTATGGCTCAATTGTCCTGGCAGCCTGTAAGGAAACCAGCCTCTAAGCCTGTCAATGCATCACGGTTTGGAAATCAAAACAGAGGACAGCCAGTCACAAATAGTCAACTAAGCGTTAAACTTTAACCCATCAATTATTTCCTTTCTTTGCTTCCACACTTTCTCTATATATCTTTTTCCTGGCTTCTGTTGGTGCATCACTCCTGACCACTTCCAATTTGGGGTTGCATAATGCACAATGATTTTTGCTTAAATAAACTCTTATAATTTTCAATATGCTTCAGTTTATCTTTTAACAATGTTCTTTCAGACAACTTGTACTTTTGACCAGGCCTCTAGCTTTTGTTTTTCCAATGAGTCAACTCTTCGCATGCTGGGAGGCATTGGGGGCAGGAGGAGACGGGGACGACCGAGGATGAGATGGCTGGATGGCATCACTGACTCGATGGAAGTGAGTCTGAGTGAACTCCGGGAGTTGGTGATGGACAGGGAGGCCTGGCGTGCTGTGATTCATGGGGTTGCAAAGAGTCGGACACGACTGAGCGACTGAACTAAACTGAACTAGCTTTTGTTTTTAACTTCAACATGGGGTTAATGTTTTTGAAATTTCTTTCTGAAAGGCTTGAATAAAGTTATTTAACCTCGGCATCTGAAGCTTCCCATGATTTTACTGCAGATTTATTACCAGTCACTCTTCCCTTAGGCCATCCCAGCCCTCTACATGTGTCTTTCTCATGTCACCTCACTTTCATATGACTTTGCTGGCCATCACTAGAGTGTAGGCACCACAGAGGC
Source organism: Neotragus moschatus (assembly GCA_006410615.1). NCBI lineage: Eukaryota > Metazoa > Chordata > Mammalia > Artiodactyla > Bovidae > Neotragus > Neotragus moschatus. The sequence continues at coordinate 539,371 of SJYA01000059.1, read as the reverse complement.
TGATCTCCAGGAATTTGAGCAATGGGAAGATTTTAAAATGAATGACTCATTCATGAATCATCCATTCATTTGTCTTCCTCCTCCTCACAATCTCTATGTATCTAACGTGTATGTTTACTGTAAGGCTTAGATTAAATACCTCCTCTTCCATGATAGTTTCCTAGAATCCTTTACACAGAAGAACCATGTACTTCTGAATTCCACAGTATTTTGTTTATGCCTCACTTATGTTGCTTATTTTCTTTTTGAAATAATTTTTTATATATTCTCTATAATGGAGTATATATTACATTTATTTTTGTATCTTCCCTAGACCCTAGAGTCATGGTACTTGGCACATGGTAGGCAAGTACCTTGGTTACTGTTCTTTGAATCCATTAATATGACTAAATTAGATTTAGAATGACTAAATCTCTAGAATAAATAAATAAATCTCTAGAATAAATTCCATGTAAACACACTTATGAATCTCTCTTTNCTCCATGGATGTGAGTCTGAGTGAACTCTGGGAGTTGGTGATGGACAGGGAGGCCTGGCGTGCTGCGATTCATGGGGTCGCAAAGAATCAGACATGACTGAGTGACCACACTGAAACTGAATGTAGATTTTATCATCAGGCTAGTTTAGAGATACCATGTAATGTGTAACTTCCTGAGATCCGAGTAAAAGTTTGGAGTTCTCTGTGAGGACTCTTCACTATAGCTGGATGGAAGTTAAATGTTTACTGCTCTCATGCTAGTTTGGGGAATTGTTTAGTATTTAGCAGTGGGCACAGTGGGATGTGTAAGCAAATTTCTGGGAATGTTTTCTCTGCATACCTTCTCTCTTGCTGATATTCTACCTTGAAAACTCAAGACATCTGTCCCATTCAATACCAGTCTTTGTCTCCTCAACTCTGCAAGACTCCTTTGCTTGGCTCAAGCTCCTCCTCCTGCAATGTGATCCAAAGTGCTTAGCCCTAGAAAGGCAGGACAGTGGTAGGGTCACCTTGTTTCACCTGCTCAGTGACCAGTCCTTTGCTTCCGGTTGTCTGATGTCTAAAAGGCTGCTTCACACAATTTTTCTAGCTTCTTGAAACTTTGACAGCTAACCATTTTGTAGTTTCTAAGATACTTAGATATTTAGAGAGAGAAATTTCCCATAAGCATATGCTTTCACAGCATCCCACCGAGTTTTGATATGTTGTATTTTCATTAGAATTCATTTCAAAATATTTTCTAAATACCACTCTGATCTATAGTTTGACTTAGTGATAATTAGTGGTATGTTCCTTACATTACTACCATTTGGGANGAGAGATAAATTTCCCATAAGCATATGCTTTCACAGCATCCCACCGAGTTTTGATATGTTGTATTTTCATTAGAATTCATTTCAAAATATTTTCTAAATACCACTCTGATCTATAGTTTGACTTAGTGATAATTAGTGGTATGTTCCTTACATTACTACCATTTGGGACATTTTTTTACCTTTATATAACTGATTTCTGATGTCATACTCTTATAGGATGTCCGTCTTTTGAGATTTGTTCAGATGATTTGTGACCAGTCATATGGTTAGTTTTGGTAAGTGTCCTGGGTATACCTTCCCTGGCGGCTTAGATGGCAAAGCGTTTGCCAGCAATGTGGGAGACCTGAGCTCAATCCCTGGGTTGGGAAAATCCCCTGGAGGAGGAAATGGCAACCCACTCCAATATTCTTGCCCGTAGAATCCCACAGACAGAGAAGCCTGGCAGGCTTCAGTCCATGGGGTCGCAAAGAGTCAGACAAGATTGAATGACTAACACTTTCATACCTTAAAAGAGCATGCATTCTGAAATGTTTGGATGTAAAGTTTCATGTCTAACATGCATGCACTGTGCTAATAAACAGCAAATAGTAGGAACTCAAGCCATACTAAGTAACTCAAAAGTTTATTCTTATTGATGATAATTCCAGACCAGATATGAGAGGATGATTATTCTATCACATCGATGTAGGCAGAAAGAAAATTATTTCTGGTAAAATGGAACTTCAAAGAACCCAAGTCAAAATGTGCAGTTATCCCCCATCTCCTGCCTTGATTCCAACCTATATTAATACCAACCCTTTATGTGATGGAAATTATTCCAACATTTTTCATTCCCATGTTCCTACCAGTGTTCCCTTCATTGGTTGTAATTTCTACATCACTAGTGCTATGTGACAATAGAAGACAATATCTTAAGAAAAACTAATGACACTGATTTATAAAGCTCATAGAAATATAAGAAACGGTAGATTTTATTTCTCCAATTTATGACTACGTCTCAGATTACATGAATTTAGAGGATATCTAATACTGCTATCCAATAGAGTAACTTAAGTTTTTTCAAGTTCTAATGTCACTTTCTATATCTTATGTGCATTACTCAAGGTTAAACCTGTTATTAACATACAGCTTGTAGGAAATACATTTAGCCTTCCTGTTTAGCCCTCTGCCAACCTCTGTTCTGGACAATGAAATTGTGATGATAGACAGGAGAGACGACTCAGACAAGGCTAACGGCACGTTCTCTAGGCTTCAGAGATGCCTCCTGTGCACTGCCTTCCATCTCTTCCACCTCCGATTCCAGCTGTGGCTTTGGTGAACAGCTGGGCAGGTTTCACCCTGCTCGGTGCTGACAGTGCCTCATCTCAGGCTTGTATCAAGAATCTAGCTTCTTGTCCTGAAGCTTCTCTGCTGCAGCGCGTGTGATGCTGTAGCCTAGTGAGGCTCTCCTCGTGGGGGTGTTGCTGCCCCATGGGAGCAGCCCTCAGCACACAGGTGATATCAGCTGACAGATAAATGCTTCTTTTCATCCCTCAGGCAGACGATTCTGCGACACAGTTTAATTAGGATACTGGGAAGCTTCTGCACTAAGTAGCCAAGAACACTAGTGGACCACTCACTACCTTTTTTGCTTGGACATTCTTTCCTTTTCCACCTGTTTTCTCCCCTGTCTCATCCTTGTTCCCTGGGACCACATTTCCAAATAGAATATGTCTCTACCTTTGACTCAGGCTCTGCTTTCAAGAATAGTCTAGATGAAGACAGTATGCAGATAGGCTGTCGGTAGACTAAATAACACAGGAATATAATTTCCCTTGACTGCCCGTGCTACAAGGAAACACTTATTTAGTTGGGAGCACAGATTATGATAATTTCAAAGATTTTCCATCTTTTTCCTTTTTGACAGTTCATCATTGATCCTGATGCCTGAATGCCTGAAGAAAAAAAAAAGTTGGTACAAATTAGCTTATAATTGAATAGGCAAATTCTTTTTGATGACAGCTCTAAGTATTTTTTCTTTGTGAGGCAGCCCTCAGCTCTTTGATTGGATTTTTCAATCTAATAAGGAGAAGCCCTCAGTCTACTTAATGAGGTAAAGCTTTTTGTTGCTTTGGAAACAACCATATCACATTTCTTATTCTCTTTGGTAAAAAGCTGAAGCTTTTAGCGCCGTAATCCTTTTCTCTAAGACGCTCAAACACACTTTAAAAATGTAAAAATTACTGGAGTACTGTCAGGACTTTCTTATTTATGAAACACTGAAAGAATATCTTAAAAGATTTAGGGGTTATTAGGAATACACTAAGGTTGCCCACGTGGCATCTCTGAGAAAAATGTTATCGTTAAAATTGTTTACTCATTTAAGGTGCTGAAGACACTACAGAGAACAAAATTGGTAAATTCCTCTCCCTCCTCACTGAAACTCGTATTTTATGAGTGGGGAAGGTGAGACAGTAAGGAAATTAAATAATTAAAATATATAGCATTTCAAACAAAGGCTACAGACAAAAATAAACTGGGGAATGAATGTGCAAGCTTTCTGTTTTGTTTAATTTCTAGGTCTTCCTGAGAAAGTGATGTTTGTACAAAGACCTGAGGAGGAGAAAAGTGTCAGTCATATGGATGTTTGGGAGAGGACCATTCAGGAAGCAAGACAAGTCACCCCAAAGCCCTCAGATGGAAAGATGCTAGAGTGGTTTGAGAGAGGTGAATGTTAGAAGATGAGGTGGGAAAGAAGGTAGGGGCAGACCACACGAGAGAGGGGCTCTCAATGGAGGTAGGGCCATTCTATGCACTGAGGGGATATTCTGAAAACCTGGGAGGACATTTTGGTGTTACTATGATTGGGGTGGCACTCTGGGCTTTAGCGGGTAAACAAAATTTATGTTAAAAGTATAGTAATGTTTGGGACACTTCCACCAAACAAGGTATTTTCCCCAATTTTGTGTGCCTGTAAAATGCTCTACTGCTCATTCATGTAGGTGCAGAAGTTTATTTATGCTCACTTTCAAATTCCATTCATGGCAAGCTAGGATACTGGGATCCACTCTCTTCCTTGGAAACAAGTAAATGTCCTGGGTAATACAGAGTTGATCAATTTTGGAAAGCTTTTGCTAATATTTTTAAAAATAAATTTCTGTCCCAGGTTCTCTCCTTTTGCTTTTTTAGGAGTTAAATTTCATATATTTTAGACCACTTGATACTGTTCTTATCAGTCACTGCTGGTTTGTTTATTGACAATATTTTTGTCTCAGTGCACTTATATTTAGATGATTTCTAGCAACCTGACTTCAAGTTTAATGACGCTTTCATGATTGTGTTCAACCTACTGATAACCTATCAAATAATTTCAGATACTGTATTTTTCAGTTGTAGGACTTCCATTTCTCAAAAAAAGATTTGTTTCTCTCTTGAAATTCTCTACTTCTTCATATATTACATCTTATTTTTGTTAAGATTCCTTAATATATTTGTCATAGTTAAAGACCTTGCCTATTAATTCCAGTATCTGTACTGATTTATGTTTCTATTGATTTATGAGAAAGGTAACACTGCAGAGCAATGAGGAAAAAAGTCTCAAGAAAAGCATCTGGATCAGCTGGATAGCTATACGAGAAAAAAAAAAAAATAACACTTACTGCACGCCATACTCCAAAATCGATTCGTGGTTAGTGGCTTTAAAGATGCAAAGAAAAGCATGTATTTAGGTTGTAAAATAGGAGAAGGTTCTTGTAGGCGATGGTTTCTTAGTATAGCAAAGGCACTAACCATAGAAGAAAACTTAGAAATTAAGACTTAAGTAAAAGTTTAAAATTTACAGTCATTAAAATTTAACAATGAGATGGTTAAAATGCAAGTCAGATAAGTATCTGTTTGATTGCACTACTCATAAATGAAAATGGACTCACATCTGGAATATATAAATCAAACAGAAAAAGACAACCCCTCCAAAAAGGAAATGAAGACCTTAAAGGCATTTTACTAAAGAGGATCTTCAAACAACTAATAATTACATGAAAAGACACTCTTTTCCCATTAGTCATCTGAGGAGTGTAAATTGAAACCACACAACCACCAAATGTTGATGAGGGTGTGGAGCAATGAAAAGTCTCATCTGCTGCTGGTGGGAGTGTAAATTTGAAAACTGTTTGGCACCATCAACTATAGCTAACCATGGATATAACCTATGTTGGAGCTATTCTGCTTTTAGATATGTACCCCATAGAAATATGTATCTATTTGATACATATATAGCTTTAGATACATATGATATGCTGATTAAGTATAATGATGTTCACAGAAGTATTATTTGCATTTCTGGCTCCAAACCTGGAAATAACATGAATATTCACTATCAGTAAAAGGAACCAATAACAATATTTAGTATCAGTATAAGGGACCAGTTTTACGAGCTGTCTAGAATAGAGAAATCTATAGAGGCAAAAAGTAGTTGCTTCGGGCTGGAGAGGATGCCGGGTAGGGGAGTAGTGATAGCTAAAGAGTATGGCGCTGTTTTGAGGTGATGAAAATGTTCTGAAACTGACTGTGCCTGCCAGTGGTTGCACTTATCTGTAAATATACTGTACAGAAATATTAAACTGTACATTTTTAATGGATGAAAATTGTAGGGTATGGGAACTATATCTCAATATAGCTCAAATTTAAAAAACAAAAGTATAAATGATAAATTGCAGTATATTCACACAATTAAATGATGTACAGCATAAAACAAAATACACAGACATTACAATCAACATTGAATGAACCTCAAATGTAATATGGAGGGAAAGAAATAAAATATTACAGGATATTTACTGATTAATTCATTTCACATGAAATTACAGAAAATTTACTGATTAATTCAGTTCACGTGAATTTAAAGAAATTAAACTAATCTGTGAATTTGAGGATAAGACAATGGTTATATTTGGGAAGAAGCTGCCCTTGACTGAATATGGGGCTGGAGGAGCTAGGTATGCCCTGTCTCTTGATCTGGGTGGTAGATGTAAGGATATGTTTATGTTAGCCTTCGAAAGTTTATTGAACTGTTCATTTACAATTTGACCACTTTCCTGGATTTTGTACTTCAACAAAAGTTGATTAAGAAACATTTTTTAGAAATCCAGTTCAGTAAATTATCCTATTCATATACAATTAAAAGACCAACTAAACAAATATGTAAACATTTTGATAGTTCATTTTTGTGGCTTGGGAGTATTCTGAATTTTTATTTTCTTCTATCTACTGTTCAGCATTTCCCAAATTACCATAGTGGGCATAAATATATTACATTTATCAATAGAAAAAAATGCTATACAAATTACAAATACAGTTGATACTGCACTGTGAGATCTTCTTGTATTGTTTATACTCATCTAGTCTCAGTGTAAGGACTTTGATTTTTGCTCCCAGATAGGAAGAGACTGCCCTTTTACAGTGAAGGAGGGTGTGGCTGTGGGTCTGAGGATTTCCTAGCAGCTCTGCTGACTGCCAGGAACTCACCACTGGCCACACTCATCAGGGAAAAGCAGAAGTGCAGGTGTAGGGACCCCAAAGATGGTAAGCTCAGCCTCGGTAGGCGGGGCCCAGTACACTCGCGGGGTGGGTCGTAGTCCTCCAGGAACNATTTGAGATACCACTTTTATCACATACATAAATTTTCACATCATTCTTGGCTCTATATCTGTATTTTCTATTTTTTCCATTGATCTGATTGTCTACTCAAGTGCTAATAATGTATTCTTTAAATTATAGAAACTGTATATTTCAGTATCTGGGAGAGCTAGTTATTGACAGAATAGCTTTTTGCTGTTTTCTTATTTTGATTTCCTGGTTTTGGGGGAAGTATTTATTTATTTCTTCCATGTACACTACAGAAACCAGCTACATGAAACATACTTTGAAAAGTGGCATTAATTTATAATTTTTTATTATAAGGTTTATTTTTCCTTTTGTTCAAGTCACAGTTTTCTATCTTTCAGAAAAGCTTCAAAGTTTTTCTCATATAGATTTTGCACAGTTCTTATGACATTTACTCCTAGGATAATTTTTCAGTTTATTGGTAATGTAAATAGAGTCATCTCCTCTATTTTCCTCTGTTGCTTAAATATATGAAGACCCCGAGTCCCAGTCTTATATTGGAACAGTCTCATTTACTGTTCCACACCTAGAATGAGACATTTCTCAAAAGAGTTTTCATTGCTTTCACTGAAAATGGTATTTGGTGACCACACTCTGTGCATATAGGATCTTCATGACTAAAAGGCTTATTGTTACTTCTCAGACAAGTAGAATACAAGATGTATAAATTATGTGGTTTTTAAAAAAAAATAAATCATAAATTTGTGCTGATATTCTAATTTTAATGAAAGATTATGTAATTTTCTACTTATTTGATTTTATGTTGCATTTCTTTTCTGCTGAAAAGCATGATTCCGAATGTTAAATGATTGCATATTTACTTTCCCCCTTAATAATATGTAGTAGTTTCAAAATAACAGTACCAATGTGATAATGAATTATAAAAGTGCTATATGCAGATTGATACAGCTAGATTTGCTTCAGGGTGTTTTCAAGTCTAGGTTGCTTAATTAAAAAGAAAATTATGTCCAAAATGGAAAAAAAAAGCAAGACTTAAATATTTATAACTTTTTGAGTATAATATCTAGCTCATCTTCTCTCATTTTTATTGATATAAATTTTAAAATTCATGACTCTTTTTCTGAACACTTTTTAGCAGTATCATGTAAACCCTAATATCATGTTTTCATTATTTTTTTTCTAGAAAATTTCATTATCAGTTGTTTTTCCTTGAGCCAAGCTAAATTTAATAGAAAACTTAAAATTTCAGTGTGGGAAGATTTTCTTGTGCTTTGCTTGTTATGGATTCATACTTTTGTCATGTCGTTGATGGAGAGTATTATTTGTATTTTTCTTACTGTAATTTATTGAGGTATAGATGTCTCTGTATATAACTATAGACTCAACTATTGTAAGTGTTTTTGGTACTGTTTTTGATCTCGGACTAAGAGAAGTGTACTAAAGTCTGCTATTATGTATTTCTCATCTCTTTGACTCTCTTGTAGTTTCTGCTAAGTGAAAGAAGTTACTGTGTTACTTGCTGCATATCTTTCATAAATATTTTATTTTCACTGTGATTGTAGCCTTTAAACTTGTCAAATGCTCTTTTATTTGGTAATAGGCTTTGGTCTAAATTCTGTTTAATTGGATTTCATCATATTAGTTCTTTCTTTGTATTTTCTTGATACACCTTTTTGCCTCCTTTCATTATTAACATTTCTGAATTATTTTGTTTTCAGTATGTGTTTGTCTTTTATGTGCAGCAAAAAGTTGGATTTTGCTTTAGGATCAACCGCTTTGTTTGTCCTTATAATATGGGGGGTTAAGTCCCTAAATTAGTTGATATGTTTGGTCTCAGATAACTCATTTTTATTATATTTAAATGTAATATGTGGCATATTTGGTGATAAGTACTGAGGAGGAAGATAAAGGAGGACAAGGAGTATAGGAAATGCTGGGGGAAATTTTCCATTTTAAGTAGGTGATCAGGGAAAGCCTCATGGAGAAACTGACTTTTGGACATAGTCTTTAAAAAAATAAGTTATTTATTAGGTTACTCTGGGTCTCAGTTGTGGCATACAAACTCTTAGTTGAGGCATATGAGATCTAGTTCCCTGGTCAGGGATTGAACCCGGGGCCTCTATCTTGGGAGCACAGAGGAAGTCCCTGGACATACTCTTGAAGTAGGTGAAGGAATGAGTCATTTAGATAAGTAGAGTAAGATTTATCCTGACTGAGAGAACAGCAAGGCCTAGAGACACATGATTACTTGGTGTGTTTCAAAGACCAACTGGTGTGACTGGAGTGCTGCGTGCAGCCGAATACTAGGAGACAGGCCAGAAGGGATAAAGTCAAGAGTGTCAGATTCCTTCCCTCAGTCTCAAGGAGGGAAGGAATATCCCTTGAAGAGGAATATTCTTGCCAAATGTTGAAATAATATTACTTCTGCCATCCCACGGTAATAAATTAATAACTCTGGGAATTTCAGCCTAGGTGGGAGAAGAAGCCAGTCTTAGCGGTTTTATATTTTAAGGTGTAACTCAAATTATGCGTGAAAGAGTTTAATCTCTGCTGATTTTGAAGGTTGGATTATGAAACACCTTCCAATGCAGTGGAAATGATCCTTGAATATATTCTCAAATCTTTGATGTTCTAGTTTCTACGTTATATTCTAACCCCAAATTCATCAGCTGTAACTTCACAACTTCAGCTTTTTTGCCGTTTAGCTGAAGGTGTGAATTCACAGAGGAATAACTTTATTGAAACATAACAATGAAATGTATCTTGACTAATAAATGTTTAAAAGGCAGAAAAATATAAAAATTCTATACAGAGATGCTTGACCAAAGGCTAGCACACAACATAGAAGTTTCTTTTTTTTTTTATTCTTTTAAAAAGTATTCAGCTTAAAACAGTTTTTCCTTTTTATACAGATTTCTGTTGTTTTAACAGAAAACTGTATGACAGAGAAGGTAAAATGAAATGCGTGCATCTATGTGGGAAGGCTTAAGGGTAAATTAAGTCTGTAATCCAGAAAAACTATGTTCAAGATTGCAGTGGATGGGAACAGAGAAGGGACAAACTTTAAATACAGGCAAGATTATTTGTCTTTTTGTATTTCGTTTGGCTGCACTTTAATTTTCTCCTTCCTCTTTTTTTTTTCTCACCTTTTTTTTTTTTCTTAAGCTAAACTGACAGTGAAATGCTGTCTGAATAAGTCACAACTCACAGAAAACTGAACAGTGCATTGTAAAATAGGACACAAAACAAAAGACTTCATCTAAGAGCTGAGATCATCGGGCTGGGAAACACAGACCCAGTGCAGCAATTCAACAATGTTTCTGAGAGCCGGAGACAGTTTCCACAATTTTTGATATGCTATTGCCCCCTGCTGTTCACAGTGAAGTACTGACAACAGAAATAGGTTTTTCTAACACTCCAATGTTTTAGCGCAATATCATGCTATCAGAGAAAATTAGACAAAGCATTTCAAAGATTTAACATAGAATAATTTAAGTTGTTTTCTAAAAAGCTATTAAAGAAATCCCAAAGCACCTTCCCTACTCCCCAATATATCGAAAAGAAATGTATGATTCACTTATTTGGCTAATGAATGCAGTTTCTTCTTTAAGTTTCTGAAGAGAGCAGAGCACAAGTCAATTGAGATAGGCTGGAGAAAAGCTGATGAAGTGAGCAGAGAAAATGGAATGCAAAATGTGCCAAAGGAGAGGGAAATGAATAATTTACATACAACAGGGGTGAAGCAGTTCAGTCCTGAGCAGATCATTCACATTTTTCCAAGGATGTTGGATAAAACTGTTTTGTCTCCACAGAAGAGCGTGGATGGGCTATTTGTGAGCATTCAAGTCTTCTGCCCCTTGTTTTTGGGTTTGGTCATGGAAACTTAAAACCATTAGGATGTGAATTTGGGTCCCTGAAGCAGAGCAGAAGGACAGAATCCTTGGAGCTGATTTCCTGATTTACTCTGCCATTTCTGAAAGGGTCAGGTCTATCTCCTGGATGTGTGTGTTTGAGCATGGGAGTTCGTGTTATTTGTTTCAGAACTGTAGCAACTGTGGGCTGCTAGAATTATTTGTATTCCAGCTCTTCCAGGGGATTAGGTAATAAGGTGCTGCCAAAATCCCAGGGATGGCGCAGCCTGGTGGGCTGCCGTCTATGGGGATGCACAGAGTCAGACACGACTGAAGCGACTTAGCAGCAGCAGCAGCAGGATCCCCTCACATTCAGTAAAAGCAATTTAAAAAGTAGGGGCCTTGTTTCAGCATTTGATTTTTGCTCAGACTCCTTCTCCATGAGGAACATGATTAGAGAAGAATCTTTTAATATTTAGAAAATCATATGCATATTTATATACAAAATTACATCCTGTTAGGATAAACCTAGAAATCCAACCTGAACTACTCTTCAAAGATTTAGATTTGGCTCTAGATATTGCTAAGAATGCTGTTTCTAACTTCTGAAGTCCCCACCTCAAATCACAAATGGTGGATTTTGAGAAGACATTTAAATAATTTATTTCAGATAATAATAAGCTGTTTCCTTAATACTTGAGGTAGTTGCATTCACAGTGTTGATTTTAGTGCTTATAGCATTTTTTTCTTTCTCTTATGTGACATTTTAATGTTTATTTACTCACTTAAATTTATATTCTTCATTATGTGCTGTGCTTAGTCGCTCAGTCGTGTCCGACTCTGCGACCCTATGGGCTGTAGCCTGCCAGGCTCCTCTGTCCACAGGGATTCTTCAGGCAAGAATGCTGGAGTGTGCTATGCCCTCCTCCAGGGGATCTTCCAACCTGGGGATTGAACCCAGGTCTCCTGCATTGCAGGTAAATTCTTTACTGCCTGAGCCACCAGGAAAGCCTCTTCTTCATTATGGCAGATGTTAAAGATAGGGTGAAAAATACAATAGACTCTGCCTTCAAGCTTTTTATAGTAATTTAGCAAAATGTAGAACAACAATATGATAATCATACAAGAAGGAGCCCAAGAGGTAGAAACATAATTTCCCCATCCTTTTTCATTTTATCATTTTATTTCATTTCTTCTCTTTACTCTTTTATTTGTATTCATTTTAATTTTTAAAAGTACAAATCAGGAAAGCTGACTATCCTTTTTATGTATCTTTACATGATCCCTAGTACTCTAGCACTTTATACAAGTGCTTTATACAAGTTTGCACACATTTGTAGTAAATATCTGCTAAATGAAACATGAGCACTTACTTACTAGGAGGCTTTGTACTATGCTGTGCCTATGTAAACTAGGTACACATCTGATTTCTACAGAGGAGAGGAGTGAAATTAGGAGGAATTTATATAGACCTGGAAGAAAGTATTAGAAATATTTGTTTCTATTCAAATGCTAAAGTATATTTAGAAATTTTTTAAATGCGAAAAACTGAAACACCAAAATTCCACCATGTCAGTACTTGTATCTCTTTTTAATGATTTTCATAAGTTGCATATGAATTTTCACTATTTCTGTCTGTGCAGTTCTTATCAGATCTGGGTATATGCAGCCTACCTGGTAGAAACACAAAGATAGAGAGCAATGAATGATGATGCTTGTGTTTCAAAAGGAGGCTGAAACATTTTCTTTTTGGTCAAGAATTAATTTATCAGTGTTTCATTGTACAAAATTCATAGTATATTGAAACATGCTTTTTGCCACCTAAATAGTGTAACCCAAATTATCTGCTGTTATTAAATTGTTCTACTCAAATTGTATTGAATACCAGTATCTAAGAAAACTGTAAGCATAAATGGTTTCCGAATTTCTTTGGGTTACTGAGAAATGGATCTTCTCTGCAAATATACTGTGTTATACTATAGAGTATATGAGGCTTCCTGGGTAGCTCAAATGATAAAGAATCTGCCTGCAATGTGGAGGACGCAGGTTCAATTCCTGCATCGGGAAAATATCCTGGAGAAGGGGGCAATCCAATCCAGTATTCTTGCCTGGAGAATTCCATAGTCAGAGGAGCCTGGTGGGCTACAGTCCATGGGGTTGCCAAGAGTCAGACATGACTGAGCGACTAATACACACGTACTATATATTTAGTTTTGCATATATAGTTTCTGTAACTACTGATATAAAGATACCTATATATAGTAATGCAACATTAATTTATTCTATTAATGTCTGCTATTTGGGAACATTTGCAGTACTAATAAGGGCTTTGCTGGTGGCTCAGATGGTAAAGACTCTGCCTGCAATGCAAGAAACGTGAGTTCGATCCCTGGGTCAGGAAGATCCCCTGGAGGAGGAAATGGCAATCCACTTCAGTATTCTTGCCTGGAAATTCCCACGGACAGAGAAGTTTGGTGGGCTACAGTCTATGGAGTCGCAAAGAGTTGGACAGAACCAAATGACTAATACTTTCACTTTCACACTATTAATGGACCTTAGTCTAAGAGAGGGGCTTCTAACTTAATGTAAGTGTGGTGCTTGTGGTAAAGAACCCACATGCCAATGCAGGAGACATGAGTGGCGGGTTCCATCCCTGGGTTGAGATAATCCCCTGGAGGAGGGCAGGGCAACCCACTCCAGTATTCTTGCCTGAGGACCCCATGGACAGAGGAGCCTGGCAGGCTACAGTCCATAGCATCACAGAGTCAGCTGTCACTTGGCACACACANACATGAGTGGCGGGTTCCATCCCTGGGTTGAGATAATCCCCTGGAGGAGGGCAGGGCAACCCACTCCAGTATTCTTGCCTGAGGACCCCATGGACAGAGGAGCCTGGCAGGCTACAGTCCATAGCATCACAGAGTCAGCTGTCACTTGGCACACACATGCTCAATCTAAGAAAAATTCAATTTAACATTGTTTTCTTTTTACATTTCACTGTGTGTGTGTGTGTGTGTGTGTGTGTGTGTGTGAATGCATTCAGTTGCTTAGTCATTTCCAACTCTTTGCAGCCCCATGGACTGTAGCCCACCAGGCTCCTCCATCCATGGGATTTCCCAGGCAAGAAGAGTGGAGCAGGTTGCCCGTTCCTCTATTCCAGGGGATCTTCCCAACTCAGGAATGGAACCCAAGTCTCCTGGGTCACCTGCACTAGTACATGGATTCTTTACCACTGAGACACCTGAGAAGCCATTTTACATTTTAATATTAGCTGTTAATAAGAGAGATAGTCAAAATTATGATCACTATTATTACTATGTCAAAAATAATAAATGCTTGGTGTTAGTCTACCTACAATTCAGTTTTTGGTGTAAAGTTCTTTGGTTACAAGAAGGAATATTTAGTTTACTTCGCTAATAGGTATATCTTCTAATACTGGATGGCCTCTTGGCATTTCTCCTGCTGTTGATTTTTAGCACTGTTATCTGTGATTACATGAATGGAGTTGATTCGTCATGTTTATTCCAAATAAGACTATATATAATGGATTACTATGGTAACAAGGAGGTAGACAAGCAATGGAACTGCTGAATAATTTCGAGACCAATAGATTAAGCCTAAGGCGCTTAGCCAAGATTCAGGAATAAAGGCCCATCTGAGACACAGTGTGCACCAAAATTGGGAGCTTAACGGAGAAAACCATAGAACGCTCTTTCTGGAAATGGCAGCGGTGAATTTTCCACCATTTGCCCCCTTTTTGGCTATGGACAATCTTGGGCTCTTCAAGCGCCCACTCGGGCCCTTCTCTTGACACTTTGGCCACCTGAGACCCCTGCGCAAGCGCGGATCAGCAAAGCCGCAGGTGGCAGGGGAAGAGAAACTGAAGGTAAGGCCAGGTGCAATGGAGAAGGCAATGGCAATCCAGTACTCTTGCCTGGAAACTTGGAGGAGCCTGGAAGGCTGCTGTCCATGGGGTTGCGAACAGTCACACGCGACTGAGCGACTTCACTTTCACGCATTCGAGAGGGAAATGGCAACCGACTCCAGTGTTCTTGCCTGGAGAATCCCAGGGACGGGGGAGCTTGGTAGGCTGCCGTCTATGAGATTGCACGGAGTAGGACACGACTGAAGTGACTTAGCAGCAGCAACAGCCAGGTGCAGAGGCACCATCCGCTAGGGCGCAGGCGCACATTCATCAGAGGGAGTGTGCGAGCTGAGGAGCATAAACTATGCGTGGAAAGCTTGGAACTATTTTCTCGTGGTGGTGGTGGTGGTAAGAACTGTATTGTAAACAGCGTAAAGGCCTCTTTTAATTTTAGTATTTTGTGATTCTTCTTCACATCAGGCATTGCCTGAAAGCATGTTAGAAAGTGCTAACCTCGGAGTTTCAGACGTGCGGTGGCTTCGACTCTAGTAATATCATCCCAAGGCGTTTTGTAAGTGCTTCATTGCATACGGTGCCGGGCTAGGTGCTGATGAAGGAGATAGCATAGACTGTGTTCCCATCCTCAAATTATTTTTAACAGAATGTGAGACGAATAAAATGTAGTCTGAAAGCACAGAATTAGAAGGAAAAGTGAATAAGATAGATAATGTTTTGTTTCTTTTTAAGTGAAATGTCTCTGGGGACGTTTGGTTAGTATCAGATGGAGTGCTTAAAACCATTGAAGATACAAACCTCAAATTATCCACCTGAAAAGTTGGAATTCGTGAATATAGATCCCTTCTATACCGCAAGGAATCTGCCCATCTCTCTTTCTCTCTTTTGCCTTTAATCCTAGATCTTCTCTGTCTGGATGACTGAAAACAATGGAAATTATTAGACCTCCTCATAGTTGATTACTCTTACTAAAGTCAGATTGACAGATATGGTTGGGATTTAGGGAAAAAAAATAGCCGACATAACTTTGAAAATAAAAATGAATGCACTGCTGAGATGTTGAAAATATATCGTTAAATAGACTAAGAGACATAGGAAATAATTTATCTTATGTTTTAGACTGGGTTGCTACTGCTAAGTCACTTCAGTCGTGTCCAACTCTGTGCGACCCCAGAGACGGCAGCGCACCAGGCTCCCCCGTCCCTGGGATTCTCCAGGCAGGAACACTGGAGTGGGTTGCCATTTCCTTCTCCAATGCATGAAAGTGAAAAGTGAAAGTGAAGTCACTCAGTCCTATGAGGTTTATATTTAAATAGTTTTTTCTCTCAATTCAAATTGCCTTAGGGTTTGGTTATTTAAAACTGTTTTATATTCATGAACACTTATTTTATAATTGATGGGAATGTTTGCTTGTGGCCTAACTCTAATTTGTAATCTGGAAAGTTCATTTATTTATTCATTCTACATATATTATATATTTACTGTGTGCCAGATACGATGACAGTGATTGGCCTTCATGTTCATTTTAGAGCATACTTAAAATTTTGTGAGGTTTATTTACCTAAATTCCAAGAAATCATGTATGGAGAACAAACCAAGGCAAGAGCAAGTGAGTCTATTACATTTTGTCTAGATCTCTATTGTAGCACTTACCACACTTTTCTTTTTTACATTAATTTTGCCTGCTGGAATGAGAGTAGTGCATGGTCTGGATTTGATCATCAGCACGTTCTCAGCATCTGACACAAAACTTGAAACCTGATAGAGACCCAACAAGGGAGATTTGGATGAATTAAAGCACCACATAAACATACATCGTTCTTTCTAAAGACATGTTTATTTTTACTGGATATTAAGACTTTTATACTCTGAGATATCTTCCTCTAGGGAAAAGCAAAATCTTTTTGTTAAATCCCTTGTTTCCCAAAAATCTTCCAGAATTTGACAGAATATTGATCTGAAGCACTTTGACTTGACTCTGATCTGAAGAACTAAGACTCCCTCCTAGTGCAATCTGATTAAAATGATTTTTGTGATAATTAAGATCTTCAGGTTCCAGCTGAGTATTTGCTTGATATTTATGAGAACAAATATTTTCTATTTATCTTAATATTTTCTGATTTGCTTGGTGGGTAAAACCAGGCTTTGGAGAAGCAGTTCTTGTTTGGGTGATGCTAGTGATGGACTTTCTGAGAAACCCTTCTCATTCATCCAGCATTTGTTGCTTTCTATGTATTCAGTGGGTTGAAGTCCATAAATACATATTTATAAGTGCTTTGAGTATGAAACAATGCTGAAAGGAGACAGCGACCATATGCAGCCAGAGGATTACATAATTCACATGAGATTCTTGATGGTTCCCATTTAGGGTGGGAGTTAATAGTAGTACCCCGGAGTAAAATCCCTGGTGCTGCATTTATTAGATATTGTATGGGACTGACCATTAAGTAAATTGTTCACTGCACAAAGAAACCCATGAAAGGTGCAAACTTTATATCATGCTGCTAAGTTGCTTAAGTCGTGTTCAATTCTTTGAGACCCTGTGGCCCGTAGCCTGCCAGGCTCATTTATCCATGGATTTTCCCAGGCAAGAATACTGTAGTGGTTGCCGTTTCCTTCTCCAGGGGCTCTTCCTGACCCAGGGATCGAACCTACATCTCCTGCATTGCAGGCAGATTCTTTCTTTACTGCTGAGCCACCAGGGCATAGGCTTATCAATTTGAATATTTACTAAGACAGTTTTATGGCAGAAGGTAATATGTTTTCTTGTTCTGATAGAATTAGTATAGTATGATACGTTTATCTGACAAATGGAAGTAAAATGTCTTGAGGAAGAGGTACTTTTTTTTTTTTTTGGTACAAATCCTCTGTATAGGATAGTGATGGCCTGAACTTGGACAAGTTACATAACTCCTTTGGCCTTCAGTGAAGATATTAACAGCTACTTAACTAAATTGGTTTACAGTACTAGACTTGTCTGGCATATCGTCAGCATTCAATAAATGTTTTTGAATGAATACAAAAACACTGAGTTTAATGTATGTGATGAAGCTTTGATAAATTGCAGCTCACTTTTGCTTTAAGATCAATTTTAGAGTGATTAAATGTATGTGTAAATTTGTATATTTGAATCTCTGAGCTTGTTAAGTGTTTCACATTTTATACTTAATACTATGTGGTATTACCTAGGATATCCTTACTGACATGCTTGGTGTCTTTTTTTTATTTTCTTGAGTTGTACATATCCAGCATAAATAAAATTATGATAATTTGACCTATTGAAAGGTCAAATTATGTTATGTCTCACAGTTATGTTTCTTTTGGAATCCTAAAATCCTGGAATCCTAGGTTTAAGAATGGACTGTTTGAATTTCCCTTTATCAAGTGTATATTAGTTGTTACATGAAAGTATATATTCTGTGCACTAGCACTCTAAAGATAAGTGAGTTACTATTGTCAAGTAGTTACAGTTCTTTGCATGAGCATTTCCAGGGACAATTCACAATTACTAGCTTGATTTTTAGGAATCTCTCTTATGACCATTCAAAATTTGTCTTCCTGTAACTTTCATTTACTGGTGTTAGCTTTAGTCTTTGGGTCACAAAAAATATCAGATTCTATAATATAAATATCTTTCTTATTAAGATATTTAACTTTTTTTTCTCAAGGAGCTTCTGTTCTTCAAATTAAACATCACTGTATCCTGCTATTTCTCAAGCCTCTTCTTCAAAATTTTTCTCACTCCCATGTGTGCTTCCAGGTCATCTCCTTACCTCTAAAGGTGTGGCGTGTGCATGTGTGCTAAGTTGCTTCAGTCATGTCCAAGTCTTTGAGGCCCTATGGCCTGTAGCCTGCCAGGCTCCTCTGTCCATAGAGTTCTCCAGGGAAGAATACTGGAGTGGGTTGCCATTTCCTTCTACAGGGGATCCTTCCAACCCAGGGATCAAACCTGCGTCTCTTATGTCTCTTGCATTGGCAGGCAGGTTCTTTACCACTAGCACCACCAGGGAAGCCCAAAGTTGTGGTAGCCACTGAATATTCAGAGCTCCAGATGTAGTCTGACCATTGCAAGATAAAGCAGTATGATTACTTCCTGCATTCCAGATTCTGTCCCTGAAATNTTATTTCTTTAAGCAGATGGTCTGAATTCTGATGCTAAATAAATACAATTGTCCTTCGATCTCATTAACCCTCATATGAGATGGAGGGAAGTCTGTATATTTATTTCTTCTTGGCTTTGTCTGAACAAATTAAGCTTTGAATGAAAAGTTTATTTTTACAAAGGCTGAATTTACTAATCTACTAATTTTTTATTGAGTACCTGTGTTTCACAGTAATTTACACATTCTTTCAAATGGTTGTTGGCATATTTATTTATTTTCCTTTGAGTACTTTATAATTACTGGTAAACAAGGCTGAGAAAAAGGAAAATGTGGAAGAAAAAAGTCAAGAAAGGAATTATTTGGTAGAGGAGGTGTATTGCATACAAAATTAAATATGATATTTTTATAAGCCTTCAGTTCATTTTATAGATGTCTCTGCTTACTCCTACAAGTGAGCAGTGAGTAAAGATTTCCTGACCCGCTGTTCATTTCAACAGGGTGTTAGACATGTTTATGACCTCCTGCTGCTGCTGCTGCTAAGTCGCTTCAGTTGTGTCTGACTCTGTGTGATCCCAGAGACGGCAGCCCACCAAGCTCCCCCATCCCTGGGATTCTCAAGGCAAGAGTACTGGAGTGGGTTGCCATTTCCTTCTCCAATGCGTGAAAGTGAAAAGTGAAAGTGAAGTCGCTCAGTCGTGTCCAGCTCTTAGTGACCCCGTGGACTGCAGCCACCAGGCTCCTCCATCTATGGGATTTTCTAGGCAAGAGTACTGGAGTGGGGTGCCATTGCCTTCTCCATTATGACCTCCTAGAGTACTTATAATTGGATTACACAATTTAGCACATAATTATATACTGTCTTGTCTTGTTCATTATTTTATATCATTGTATGATTCTTGTTCCCACAAGTAGATTACATGACTTTAAAAGGCAGAGACCATATCTTATACTTCTATGTTTGCATTCTGTTTAGTATAGTGCTGGGCATGGTATTCACTTGGGAAAATTTTAGTCCCTCAGAATTCGTGACTGTGTCTATGGAGCATCTGTTATAGCTCTGGAGTTAAGGGCACAGAGATAAGCAAGTTACTTTTCCTTTCCTCGGGGAATTTGTCACTAAGTGGAAGTACCAAGGTGAAGGATTATTGCTTTGACTGATGAATTGACTTCTTTTTTCCTTTAGTGTCAGACCAGGGCAGTTGAGAAGCAGAGAGGCATGTGCCATTGTGCTACCATTATCATTTTGATACAGATGATGGTTGACATTTTGTCCCCTGCATTTCTTCAGTTGGACAAGCCAACTAATGGTGTCTGACCTGGAGAAGGATGGGTATCTCTTTTGGCTGAGTAGTTAGGCTAAGTGGGTTGGCAGGCTTTACTTTTCTCTTGTTTTGAGTGAGCATGCTGTTTCTCAGGGCATTAGATCTACATTATTGTTTTTATTGTATTAAAATGTAGATAATGCAAAGTTTCCCATTTTAATCATTCTTTAAAAATTTTTTAAATTAAAATATAATTGATTTACAATGTTGCTTTAGTTTCAGGTGTATAACAAAGTGATTCAGTTTATATATATATATATATATTCAGTTCAGTTCAGTTGCTCAGGCATGTCCGACTCTTTGCAACCCCATGAATCGCAGCATGCCAGGCCTCCCTGTCCATCACCAACTCTCGGAGTCCACCCAAACCCATATCCATTGAGTCAGTGATGTCATCCAACCTTCTCATCCTCTGTTGTCCCCTTCTCCTCCTGCCCTCAATCTTTCCCAGAATCAGGGTCTTTTCAAATGAGTCAACTCTTCACAGCAGGTGGCCAAAGTATTGGAGTTTCAGCTTCAACATCAGTCCTTCCAATGAACACCCAGGACTGATCTCCTTTAGGATGGACTGGTTGGATCTCCTCGCAGTCCAAGGGACTCTCAACAGTCTTCTCCATCACCATGGTTCAAAATTATCAATTCTTTGGTGCTCATCTTTCTATATACTCCTACTCTCACATCCATACATGACCACTGGAAAAACCATAGCCTTGACTAGACAGACCTTTGTTGGCAAAGTAATGTCTCTGCTTTTGAATATGCTCTCTAGGTTGGTCATATCTTTCTTTCCAAAGAGTAAGCATCTTTTAATTTCATGGCTGCAATCACCATCTGCAGTGATTTTGGAGCCCAGAAAAATAAGGTCTGACACTGTTTCTACTGTTTCCCCATCTATTTGCCATGAAGTGATGGGCCCAGATGCTATGATCTTCATTTTCTGAATGTTGAGCTTTAAGCCAACTTTTTCACTCTCCTCTTTCACTTTCACTTTCATCAAGAGGCTTTAGTTCTGCTTCACTTTCTGCCATATATGTTTATTATTTGTGTAGGCTTCCCTGGTGACTCAGATAATAAAGAGTCTGCCTGTAATCCAGGAGACTTGAGTTTGATTCTTGGGCCAGGAAGATACCCTGGAGAAGGAATGGCAAACCAACTCCAGTATTCTTGCCTGGAGAAATCCATGGACAGAGGAGTCTGGAAAGTTACAGTCTATGGGGTCACAAAGAGTTGGACACTACTGGGTGACTAATACTTTTACTTTCACTTTCATATATATATGAATAACGAATCACTTTCTATATATGTATGTGTGTGTGTGTGTAGAGAGAGAGAGACAAAGAGTGAGATAGTCTTCTTCATTATAGATTGTTACAAGATACTGAGTATAGTTTCCTGTGCTATAAGGTAGGTCATGGTTGATTATCTATTTTATATGTAGTAGTGTAGATATTTTAATCCAAATTTCTTATTTATTCTTCCCTTCTTCCCCTTTGGTAACCATAAATTTGTGTTCTGTGTGTCTACTTCTATTTAGTAAATAAATTCACTTATAGCATGTTTTAGATTCCTCATATAATTGATATCATATGATATGTGTCTTTCTCATTTTAGCTTACTTCACTAGTATGATTATTTCTAGGTCCATCCACAGTGCTGCAAATGGCATTGTTTCATTGTTTTTCATGACTAATACTCACTTTAAACATTCTTAAATATACAGTTAAGTGGTATTAAGTGTATTCACATTGTTGTGCAACTATCACTAATATCTATCTCTAGGTCCTTTTCATCATGTAAAATTGAAACTCTGTACCCATTGAACAATAACTACCTGTTTCCTTTCCTTAAGCCCCTAGCAACTACTATTATACGTCTGTCTCTATGAATTTGATAATTCTAGGGACCTCTTGGCTCAGCAGTAAAGAATCTGCCTGCAGTGCAGGAGCCACAGGAAATGTGGGTTTGATCCCTGGAAGGGAAAGATCCCATGGAGGAGGGCACGGCAACCCAGTATTCTTGCCTGGGGAATCCTGTGGACAGAGGATGCTAGTGGGCTACAGTCAATAGCACTGCAAAAAGTCAAACATGACTGAAGCAGCTTAACACGCACACACGCAAGGACCTCTTGTAAGTGGAATCATAGTGTTATTTGTTCATTTGTGTTTAGCTTACTTCACTTACCATGATATCTTTAAGTTTCATCCATACTGTAGCATGAATCAGAATTCTGTTTCTTCTTAGGATTGAATAGTATCATAATTTATGTATATATCACATTTGTTTATCCATTCATCCATTGGTAAACATCTGGGTAGATTCCACCTTTTGGCTAGTGTGAATAATGCTGGCATGAGCGTGAATGTACAAGTACAGATCACAGTGTTATGATCACCAACACTGATTTAATGCTTATGGTGAGCAAAATACTCTTATCAGCTGTTAAACTATCTGGAAGAATCAACATGTCTCTGGAATTCCACAGGTTGAATTCAGAGACTTAAGTGCTCTTAGGAAAATGTGGCCTGACAACATTTTTTTAGATTGAGTCTGTGGCCAGTATTTGCATTCAGTGACTACGCTTTGTTTATTTATTCTTCAGAACTCTTCTTGTTTCCATCTTTCTGCTTGTCACTGCTCCAGTGTGTGCTTTAGTTGACTCACTGCCATGCAACAGTACTGTAGTCACTTCCTAATTCGTTTGTCTAACTTGTCTCCCCCTTTCCAGTTTTTTCTTATAAATTACTGCTTTTGGTCATCAGACTTTACTGAACAAAAACTCTCAGTCCCCGTCATGTATAGGACAAAGCTCAAGCTTGTTTGAAGGAGTTTTGTAGCCTGGCACCAGCTTACCTTTCAAGTCCTACTTCTATTTCCTTAAACACACTTTACTCAGAGTCAAAATTGAGTCTTCTCATTATCCTCTGGACAAATCACTGTTATTTTGACTTTTGCTATTTATTCTACCATGTAAAACCTTTTTCATTTTGCCTTTAAGTGTGAGCTCAAACCTCACTGTCTCTGCTAAATCTTTAAAAAAATAACCAATTTTGAAAATGGTTGCTTGCTCTTTTGAATATTTGCACACTTAACTGTAAGATTAATCATGCTAATGAGGCTTTTGTGATAGCTCCTTTTTTCTGAGTTCTCCGGGTTGGCCTAAGTGCTTTAGTAGCATTATTTTATCTTTGCAGTAATATGTGACATATATGCTATTAATGTACATTATACAGATGATGAGACACTAATGTCCCAAATCATGCAGTTAGCAAGTGGCAATCGAGGGCTTGATCAGAAGTTTTCTGCTGATAAAGCATCATCTAAAATGTGTGTTTACTAGCTTAATTAGACTATAGGCCTGTAGATGAATAGGGTATTTGCTGTTAATGGTATCTTCCATAGGGACTGCCTGTGGGCGTCAAAGTCAAAAAAAGACTGTTAAATGGAATTTTTTTCTTTATAATTAGCTCACTGTGGATTAGCTTAGCATGATTTTTCAAACCCTTTAGTTTCTGCTGTTTCTTCAAGACTAGGAAGGCTTCCTGACTGCTCACATCTGATCAGGTACCCTCCTGAGGAACTTCAATAGAGCACATTGACTGTATTTAACTGTTACTTGCTTGTCTCCTCCACAACATCTTTGCTTGAATTCCTAGTATCTAACAATATCCAGCACATATGCACAGTAAATGCTTATTAAATGAATTAACTGCATATGTGGCTAGTATCCATCTGAAGAATTGGTTCCTAAATGTGTTGCTGTTACACAGTTGAGTAATACCTAAGTCCAATAACGTTGAAAAGGGTATATCCTCAAGGAAGTGTAGTGGGAATATAAATTAAAACTTTTATTTATTTAATTGTATTGTAACTTTCATTACATGGTATAGTGGTGTTTATGGTTACTTTTAATAAAGGCTCTTGATTGTAAGGAGTTAACATCTTTAGTCAAAGAAGAATGACCCTGAGTTTTAAAGGCATGGCTATATTTTGATCCTTAGGTAATTTGGGAGCAGACATGGTTCAGTGTTTCATAAAATGTTCTTTAAAATTAGCAAGTTCTATTTTATTTCTGGATGTGTGATGTACACACAACCTTCTGATTAATAATTGAATTTCTCAAATACTGTGATACTCGAAAACCAATGCCATAGAGAGTAGACATTAATATTTTGGTCACTGGAAAAAATGTATTGCCCACAAAATAGCAGATGATTCTTTATATGTAATTATTTATGAGTCAGCTAACTGTGTCTTTAAAAAATTGAAGTGGAAAAGCATAGGACCTTTCTTAGACAATGGTGCTGTTACTAAAAAAAAATTTCCCCAGAGTTCTTTCCTGAGAAGCCATCAAAGCTCCTCATCTCACTCCACAGATAATATAGCAGCACCTGTTACAATGCTTTGCAGACAGTAAACCTGCAACAAATACTTTTTAATTTTGTCAGTTCAGTAGAATACATTAGTCTAGAGAATCATTTGTCTATCATTTTCCCTTCATGACGTACATGATTGATGTTGCTTCTACCTTCTAATGCATCTCTCCGTGTCTATTGAAAGTAGTTTTATGTATACTAGCTGCAGCTGCACTTTTTCCTGAAGCTTTTGGAGTGTGTATGAGAATGCAATCATGTGGAGGTTATAATAACAATAACAGTAATGATGATGATACAACTAGAATACTTCAAACATCAGTCTGATCACTGCTTTGTTTATAACCTTGCAGTTGCTTCTTGTTGCCCAGTGTCAGTCCCTAAACTTGTTTGAGACTCAGGGCTCAGCATGGTGGTAGTGTCAGCAGAATCTGAGTTCTTGTACCCCTAAAGAATGCAGATTCACTTTGGTAAAGGCCTCCAGCCCCCAACCACATTCCATACTACAGAACTGTCTGAAAAATACTGAAGAGAAGTAGGAATAACAACTTGGTATTCAGTGTGAGCTCAGCTTGTTTCCTAGTCAGATAGTGGGTATATATAGATTCCTGGGTGCTCAGGTATTGTGAACTACTCTCGGGACATCTCGGAGAGGCAGTTTGATATGAAACAGCTCCCACCTCGGGACCTTACTGAGGGTTTTTTTTTCTTTTAAATAGGATGACAGAAATACTTTGTCTTGATGTGAGTTTAGAGGGACCTCACAACAAAGATAGAGTCATCTGACTTTGATGGATATTTGAGTATCACACTGCCATTTCCCACTTTGGGCACTTTAATTCTGGGAAAATCTCAGCTTTTCTACATAACAGAATTATAATTTTCACTGGATTTCAGGTATTTTTTCCCCCTTTTAAGCTTTTTTCCCCTTAGACGTTTACAGTACTTCCTGAAGGTTTCCCAAGGTAATTTAGAGCAATTGATGAATTTTTCTTTAATATCCTCGGGCTAAAGTAGTAAATAATTAATTGATTTTTTTTTTTGTACTCACATTATGGTATAATGGAAAGAGAAATTAGTTTCAAATTCTGGTTCTACAATGTGCATACTGTAAGACATTGGGCAATGCAATTCCTTCCTTCATTTATTTAGTCAGCAAATTCTGGAGTTCTTGCTTTGTACTAGACACAGTATTAAACCTCTGAGAAAAACTTGAGAAGTCATATATAAATAATCTCTGTATCTTCAGAGACTTTAGCTACTGGGAGAGGTTGGCAGGTAAACCAGTGCTTTCGTGAGTATACCATGGAGCTATGCAGAATGCTAGTGCCGTGATTAAACCCAAGGCAGGTGTGAACTGGGAGTGGAGGAGGGTGTTCAGGAAGGTTTCTTAGGGAAAGTCTGGCTTAAGCTGAGTCTTAAAGCCATGTGAAATTTAGTTGAATATAGATATAGAAAGAACATTCCAGTGGCCTGAGCAAAGCTAACAGGGAAACATGAACTACAATAATAAGGCATATTTATAGATCAGTATTTATTGTTCAGTTGTACTGATATGAAAGTGTCATTTTGAGGAGAAAAAGGAGATGAAGTCTAGACTAATGTTTCCATTTCCTTTTCTCCAAAATGAAAATAATTATATCTATCATGCGGATCTGTTGTAAGTACTCAGTAAACTAGGATGTGTAGAGAACATGGCATGCAGATGTTAAAACTCTTCTCTCCTTTCTTCCTCCACCATATAGCCTCCCCCGCCTTTTCACGCTTCTGATTTTCCTAAGTGGAACAAAAGCCCGAATGACGGTTATCAGTTTGGAAATTATGGCTAGGTTTAGGAAAGTGGAGGAAGAGTCAAGGGGTTTAGAACTCTGTTCTTTTTCTGACCTGGATTGCAGCCTGTCGAATTGAATGGGGACAGTCGCTGGCGGCAACAATACTTTGTTCTGACACTGCAGTTTCCTGTGTCATCACAATTGGTATGCGAGGAGGGCACTAGTTCCCAAAGAGCACTGCATTCTTGGTCTGTTTGTTTGATTTGCTGAGTTCATCACTGAGCACAGGTCATGTGC
The DNA here is from genome assembly GCA_006410615.1 of Neotragus moschatus. Classification (NCBI taxonomy): domain Eukaryota; kingdom Metazoa; phylum Chordata; class Mammalia; order Artiodactyla; family Bovidae; genus Neotragus; species Neotragus moschatus. Next base: position 512,882 of record SJYA01000059.1, on the reverse strand, counting down.
ACTGGGGCGCTTGGAAAAAACATGGGAACGACACTGTTGTGTATACTCTCATTTCTTTCACCATTTTGAAGTCTCTGAATTTGGATGTATTACAGGGAGCTACTTTTACCTATGCATTTTTTGTTTTTCTTTCTGGGTAAAGATCACTGCTTTTGAGGATTTTTGGTCTACATTTGATATTTCTTTCAGGGAGCTTTGCCTCAATTATTGGGTTGGGTTCTGATAAGAGTTACTTCATCTGGAGAGATTTTATTCATTCTACCATTTATTGTTAAGAAATTGATGTTTGTACTCAAATGTAGTTTTTCCAAATGTTTGTCATTTGCAAACATCTTTCATGGATTTTTGTCATACTCAAATATCTTCTGTGCTGTCATTTATTCAATATTTGTTTTAAATTTCCAACCTTTAAAAGAACCTACATGAATTTAGCATAATTATAAGCAATAATACTTATTAATTCATGGACTTGAAGCTAGTTATAATTTTCTAATACATATTCAAAGAACTGTTAAACTTAAAAATGATTCAATCTGCCACCGGCCCTGGGATTTCTTTGGAAGGAATGATGCTAAAGCTGAAGCTCCAGTACTTTGGCCACCTCATGCGAAGAGTTGACTCATTGGAAGAGACTCTGATGCTGGGAGGGATTGGGGGCTGGAAGAGAAGGGGACGACAGAGGATGAGATGGCTGGATGGCATCACTGACTCAATGGATGTGAGTCTGAGTGAACTCTGGGAGTTGGTGATAGACAGGGAGGCCTGGCGTGCTGCAATTCATGGGGTCTCAAAGAGTCGGACATGACTGAACCACTGAACTGAATATAGGAATCAACAGACACAGTCAAGTTTATTCATTTATGAATTGTCTATTGGCTGCTTTTACCTGTAACAGCAGAGCGGTTGAGACAAAGACAGATTGGCCCACAATGACTAGCATATTTATTATTTGACTCTTTTAGAAAAACTTGCCAAACTCTGACCTAAAATTGTCTGCATATCATGAATACAACACACAGCACACTCTGTAAACATTATTACAGGGCAATTTTGCCAAAAAAGTGTACATTAAATCTTTAATCACATTTTTTCCAGAATCAGCAAATACTTTACCATTTTATTCTGGAACTGATGTATTTAATTATAAATAACTTCTGTTCTGAGAACCTCGGTGACAAATCTGTTTAAGACTCAAAGAAAGACATAGACATTAAGGGCAATTTGTATATTTTTTAAATAAAAGGAATATTTTCCTATAAAAATATACAATGATACAAACATACATAAAGTTTGAAGTAAAAATTTCCCTGTGAGGAAACTTTAATCTCATCCACTAAAAACCACATTCCTTGTATTTCCTCCAAGTCATTTTCTGTGCATATTCAAGATTAAAAACTTTTTTTCTCCTTTAAAATATAACTTCTTTTTTTAATGAAAAAAAGGATATCAATGTTGCAACCTCTTTTTTATAACATATACATTTCTGTTGAGAAATCTAAGTAATATGGATAAAATTATAAATTGTTTAATATTACTTCAGAGTGTTCCTTAAGAGCTTCATTGATATACGGTTTAAATATTGTGAAATTCACTCATTTTAAGTGTACCCTTCAATGATTTTTAGTAAATTTGCAGAGCTGTTCACCCTCAGCCATCAGCACAGTCCAATTTTAGAACCTTTCATCATCCCCCAAAGATTCCTGATGCCCATTTGCAGTCAGTCTGTTCCTACCCCCAGCCCTAGGCAACCACTAATCTACTTTCTGTTTGTATAGATTTGTCTTTTCTGGACATTTCACATAAATGGAATCATATATTATATGATCTTTTGTGTCTGACTTCTTTCACTTAGCATTTCAAAGTGACTTTAAGGTAAAAGATGAAGAATGGGTTCAAATAGCCCCAGGAATCTTCATTATTTTACATAGGATGCTCTAGTTGCAGTCAATATTTTCTTTCCTTTTCTTTGGAAATTAGTCTTGAAACATGCAATGATACAAGTACCAGGTAACTTCTGCAGTTCCCAAAATTCACAATTTCCCAAACTTCTGTGCAAACATGGAACAGTGGCTATTTGTGCAGTACTCTGGAGCGAACAGAAGAAGCTGCTCTCTGCTGGTGGCAGCAGGTCCTTGCCTGGCCACACTGAGGGGAACAAAATCTTGTCATAGTTGTATCAAATGTAGACCGTCCCAGTGTGCTACACCAGGTGGGTCAGGAAGTTCTCCTACAGGTCTTACAGCTTTGATGTAACAAAAAACTTCCAAGTATTCTGATGGATGTGGTATGTGGACCCAGCCCTAAGATATCATTTCTCAGCCTCATTCCTTTGCCCTGTTCCTATGTAATAATGATGATTCATAGCCAATTAATAGAGAGTAAAAATCAGTGAAAAAAAAATCAGTGGGAAACTGAGTTATTTTTCTTTATCATGTCAGATACAGATTTACCTTGTTAACAAAATTTTAGTGTTTTGATATTATGCTTAATTTAATCAGTTCATTTTATTATTATAAACATTGGTAAATGTCATGTGATTTGCATCTTTTGACTTTCTTTTTGGGTCTGTCAGTTCAGTCACTCAGTTGTGTCCAACTCTTTGTGACCTCATGAATTGCAACATGCCAGGCCTCCCCGTCCATCACCAAACTCCCAGAGTTCACTTAAACTCATGTCCATCGTGTCGGTGATGCCATTCAGCCATCTCATCCTTTGTCGTCCCCTTTTCCTCTCGCCCTCAGTCCCTCCCAGCATCAGAGTCTTTTCCAATGAGTCAACTCTGCACATCGGGTGGCCAAAATATTAGAGTTTCAGCTTTAGCATCAATCCTTCCAATGAACACCCAGGACTGATCTCCTTTAGGATGGACTGGTTGGATCTCCTTGCAGTCCAAGGGACTCTCAAGAGTCTTCTCCAACACCACAGTTCAAAAGCATCAATTCTTTGGCGCTCAGCTTTCTTTACAGTCCAACTCTCACATCCACACATGACCACTGGAAAAACCATAGCCTTGACTAGACGGACCTTTGTTGGCAAAGTAATATCTCTGCTTTTTAATATGCTATCTAGGTTGGTTCATAACTTTCCTTCCAAGGAGTAAGCATCTTTTAATTTCATGAAATCACCATCTGCAGTGATTTTGGAGCCCCCCAAAATAAAGTCTGACACTGTTTCGACTGTTTCCCCATCTATTTCCCATGAAGTGATGGGGTCAGATGCCATGATTGAGTTTTCTGAATGTTGAGCTTTAAGCTCATTTGGGTATCAGTTGAATAAAGTTCTATGAGTGGACTCACTGACTTATGAACTATGCACATTTCAAATGGCAGGGTGACTAGGGACATGCTGACCACATCCTATTCATGTTATCACGGTTAGGCAGTAGCTGTGAGCAATGGTCTTAATAGGGGTGCAGGTGGGTGAGAAGGAGGGCATTTCAAAGTATCCCAGGGGTGGGTTTGAGCTTGAGTAATCTAACCAAACTCTCCACATTATTCTGATGTGAGCACCACAGTACCAGAGTTTGTTTCTGTGTTTTCTACCCGAAAGTTTGAATGCTGCTGTGCAAGTTCTTTTTGGTACTGAGTCATCAAGACTGTCCTAACCAGCATCATGGTTTTGGGGTTTGTTCTGCTCAGGAACTCTAAAGAAAGTAGCCAGGAGGGCAGAAGAAAGTGAGCCTACACGTTGATGCTGAAAATACCTCTGGTTTATGTAGAGAAATTGCATTAACTCCTTGTAGCCTGTCCTCAAGAGATTTAGCCTTGCTCCCATCAGATATTCAGTCCAGATTGTCTTTTACTGATGGACATTTTTCTCTTCCAGTCTATGCTCACTACTTATTTTAACCTATGGGAGTGAGAGCAGGATGGGAGAGGGGAAGCCACACACACCACATGGATTGTGTTGTGCACCATAACAAGTGGCAGTCTATGGATCCTGGAAATCTACTAATGCACTATAGTGAAACAATCCCAGGGTATAGTTTCAAGTTATAGGATAATAATACTCTGAGTTTCAAGGAGGGGAACCAAATGAAAAAGGATATTTTTAAGTGGATGTAGAAATATTTGCAAAATTAAATAGTAATGAATTAAACTCTTTAAACACAGTGTACTGTGGTATCAAGAAGCAGTTGTGGTTCAACTTCAAAATTCTGGTATTTTCATCTCTGTTGGAATTTCTTGGCAGTGACTCCCACTTAAAGGTTTATAGTGAATATTTCTACTGATCAAAGAAAGTTGCTCGGTGTCAGAAAGCAACTGGGGAGTCAGAGTGTTTACTGGGTAATTTCTTAATGAGTTCTGGCTCATGGTTCTCATCGTTTTAAGAGGGAGGATTGGAACTCGGAATGCGCAGTCAAACCATGAGCATTTTGGCAGATGCGGAGATGCAGCACAGCTGGAGAAAAATCTCCTTTGAAATCGCATATCTCAAGTGCTACATCAGTTTTTAAGCTCGTTCCACTGCCAGTTTGGATTTTAATATGAACAGGAACTGCGGGATGTTTATTGATATAGTCAAGGAAGCATCAGAGTCTATTCACCTGTTGCCCTCCTCTATCTTTGTAAATAATTTGTGAGGGCAACGGGCGAGGGGCAGTGAAGGGGGATGATAAGGTGCTTGTTTCTCGATTGGCAGGAAGCCTGGCAACCAGGACAGGTGAGATAGTAATTTATCCTATGACACGATCTTCACCTCCTGAATCAGCAGCACTTTGGTTAATCAGGGGAACACAAGGCACTGATAATTCTTCCTTTAAAAATGCCTTTTATTTTTCATTATGCAGTTGTATACACTCAGTACATAAAATATAGGAAGTAAAGGAAAAATTGGTGAAGATGTTCTCATGAAGCTGTCAGCTTTCCATCTTTAATATATCATTGTTCTTCTGGTCCAATATGACTTGAATAAAGACCTCAGTTCCCCCAAGCGACATAATCTTGCTCATCAATAACTGTCAACAAATATATATCAAATTGTGTAGACCAAGTCAGGAAATATAGTGCTGAAAATACAAAGGGAATAGAGATTTGGTTCCTGACACACAGATCCTAATAAGGAGCATAAATGATGAACAAATAAAGGAATTGATTAAGCCTGAGAAATTATAATATAGCTGAGACTCAGTGACTCTGTATAAATAACAGAAGAGTACAAATTTCAGCACTGGAAGCCCCAGATCCCAGGAACTCCTTAGTCTCAGTTTTAAGACTGAGATTCACTCATCATCCTGGGGAAACAGAGTCGGGCTACTTACAGGATTCCTTCTAATTTTCATATTCTCTGATTTGTTAATGAAATTCAATTTAGTAAATTTTACAGATCTCATTGGTTTTATTCAGTGATTCACGAATTGGGCAATATCCCATCTAGCAGATGGGAGCTCTAGGGAGCTGTACAAAATGACAGACTTTTATAGACAGAGGAGAGCAGGATCAAAGAAGTTTTATTAGGCGATAAAGCAGGTTGGTCATCACAAGGATACTTTGCTTTCGGTGATGCCAAGGGTCTCAGGCAGATGACCTAACAGTGCTGATCATGTGATTCCTGGTTAATTGGTTTAACGCCCCGCTTCCAGGAGAGCCAAAGCTGTAGTTAAGTCCTGGTTTGATGACTTGGGGGTTAACATAGGTGACTCCATATTGGCCTGTTGTCTTTTTTTTTTTAACAGATTGGATATTGAGAAAGAATATTTGGCAAGGTTTATGATATCACTATGTGAAAAGATGGTTAGATTAAAGTACTGTATATACATTAATAATGGTACTGTTTATGGGGAAAAAGAAAAAAGGGACTTCCCTGGTGGCTCAGATGGTAAAGTGTCTGCCTAAATGTGGGAGACCCAGGCTCAGTCTCTGGGTTGGGAAGATCCCTTGGAGAAGGAAATGGCACCCCACTCCAGTACTCTTGCCTGGAAAATTCCATGGACAGAGGAGCCCAGTAAGCTACAGCCCATGGGATTACAAAGAGTCAGACACAACTGAGTGACTTCACTTTCACTTCCACTTTATGGGAAAATGGGTTTTATTCTTCTAAGAAAATACCTCACAAATAAGGGTCTGCAAACACTTTGCAGAGTCAAAGTTGTCTGCAAGCAGTTGCCTTGGCTGTAATTCACAGTTGGTTACTCTAAGGGCCTGGTACATGCAAACAGCACTGGGTTTGCAGCCAGGCAGTTTTTACTCTTTTGTTTACTGTCCATGAGAGCTGATAAAAACTCCTTTGTGATGTAGTTTCTTTATTTTTTATATATGAATAATAATAGCTACCTAGCAAGATTGTTAGGAGCTTCACAGTTTTTTAGTAAGTAGTAAATGCTCAACAGATGTTTGCTTTGTTATCCTAAACAATTTTTGCTTTCTAGTGTTTTTGAATGAATGGGAAATGGATCTAAATTAGGACAAACAAAAAAAGAGCATCTGAGAAATAGATGTGTTTATATTGGGATGGCCAAAAAGTTTGTTCAGATTTTTCAGTAACATCTTGTGGAAAAACCCATTAGAATTTTTGACCAACCCAATACGTATAAATACATATATATTTACATATAAATATATACATACATACATACATATTTAAATATATATTTTCCATTAATATTGCCCAAGAAAATCAAAGCATTTCCTAAATGTTACTACTGAAAATTAGGATCCACCTTAGGCCACAGAGTCTTATTTAACTGTTGAAATTATTGTAATGCAATGATTTGACTTGTTCAGTATCCATTAAGTTTAATTATTTATTTATATTTTAATAGTAAAAAGAGCTACACTTTTATGGTCAATATTTTATTGAATGCCAATGCATAGGTTACTTTCACAAGGATAATTTTAAATGTAAAAGAAGTGTTTACAGTCAAAATTCTTAAATGTATACCACAAATGATGACTAATAAGTGATACATATATACCTGCTATTCCTTAGTCGCTCCATCGTGTCCAGCTCTTTGTGACCCCATGGACTGTAGCCTACAGGCTCCTCTGTCCATGGAATTCTCCAGGCAAGAATACTGGAGTGGGTTGCCATTTCCTTCTCCAGGGGCCCTTNATCACAAGGATACTTTGCTTTCGGTGATGCCAAGGGTCTCAGGCAGATGACCTAACAGTGCTGATCATGTGATTCCTGGTTAATTGGTTTAACGCCCCGCTTCCAGGAGAGCCAAAGCTGTAGTTAAGTCCTGGTTTGATGACTTGGGGGTTAACATAGGTGACTCCATATTGGCCTGTTGTCTTTTTTTTTTTAACAGATTGGATATTGAGAAAGAATATTTGGCAAGGTTTATGATATCACTATGTGAAAAGATGGTTAGATTAAAGTACTGTATATACATTAATAATGGTACTGTTTATGGGGAAAAAGAAAAAAGGGACTTCCCTGGTGGCTCAGATGGTAAAGTGTCTGCCTAAATGTGGGAGACCCAGGCTCAGTCTCTGGGTTGGGAAGATCCCTTGGAGAAGGAAATGGCACCCCACTCCAGTACTCTTGCCTGGAAAATTCCATGGACAGAGGAGCCCAGTAAGCTACAGCCCATGGGATTACAAAGAGTCAGACACAACTGAGTGACTTCACTTTCACTTCCACTTTATGGGAAAATGGGTTTTATTCTTCTAAGAAAATACCTCACAAATAAGGGTCTGCAAACACTTTGCAGAGTCAAAGTTGTCTGCAAGCAGTTGCCTTGGTTGTAATTCACAGTTGGTTACTCTAAGGGCCTGGTACATGCAAACAGCACTGGGTTTGCAGCCAGGCAGTTTTTACTCTTTTGTTTACTGTCCATGAGAGCTGATAAAAACTCCTTTGTGATGTAGTTTCTTTATTTTTTATATATGAATAATAATAGCTACCTAGCAAGATTGTTAGGAGCTTCACAGTTTTTTAGTAAGTAGTAAATGCTCAACAGATGTTTGCTTTGTTATCCTAAACAATTTTTGCTTTCTAGTGTTTTTGAATGAATGGGAAATGGATCTAAATTAGGACAAACAAAAAAAGAGCATCTGAGAAATAGATGTGTTTATATTGGGATGGCCAAAAAGTTTGTTCAGATTTTTCAGTAACATCTTGTGGAAAAACCCATTAGAATTTTTGACCAACCCAATACGTATAAATACATATATATTTACATATAAATATATACATACATACATACATATTTAAATATATATTTTCCATTAATATTGCCCAAGAAAATCAAAGCATTTCCTAAATGTTACTACTGAAAATTAGGATCCACCTTAGGCCACAGAGTCTTATTTAACTGTTGAAATTATTGTAATGCAATGATTTGACTTGTTCAGTATCCATTAAGTTTAATTATTTATTTATATTTTAATAGTAAAAAGAGCTACACTTTTATGGTCAATATTTTATTGAATGCCAATGCATAGGTTACTTTCACAAGGATAATTTTAAATGTAAAAGAAGTGTTTACAGTCAAAATTCTTAAATGTATACCACAAATGATGACTAATAAGTGATACATATATACCTGCTATTCCTTAGTCGCTCCATCGTGTCCAGCTCTTTGTGACCCCATGGACTGTAGCCTGCAGGCTCCTCTGTCCATGGAATTCTCCAGGCAAGAATACTGGAGTGGGTTGCCATTTCCTTCTCCAGGGGCCCTTGGAAACCCAAAGATCGAACCCAGGTCTCCCTCTTTGCAGGCAGACTCTTTAACATCTGAGCTATCATGGAAAATTTATTTAGTATGCATATATTAAAAAAAAAATACTGTGGGAAGTAATGGCCTAAAGAAAAAATAAGTGCATGTAAAATAGCCTGATGTCATAATGTATCTGAAAAAAACAAAACAAAACAAAAAAACCCCCTGAAAACTCAAAGGCCTGTTATACATGTTCACTGATGATTCTAAGAGCAAGGGGGCCTAGCTACTTGAGATGTGTAACTATTCAATAAATCAGTGTTATTATCCTGTGTTCAGGACATTGAATAATATAATTCCTCCCCTCAGCTGTACATTTATGCATTTCCTAGCTAAGAGATAAGCATCAATGTGTATGTCATAGCCGAAGCTATTTAAACTGTCCCCATATTCATTTGTCTGTATAGACAAAAAAGTTGGCTGCTGAAGCAAAGGAGACACAGACATGAAGAACAAGCTTTTGGACTCAGCGGAAGGAGAGGGTGGAAAGATTTAAGCGAATAGCTTTGAAATGTGTACATTACCATATGTAAAATAGATCGCCAGTGGGAGTTTGATGTACGATGCAGGGGACCCAAACCCATTGCTTTGTGACAGCTTGGAGGGCTAGGGTGGAGATGAAGATGGGAAGGAGGTTCAGCAGGGAGGGGGCACATGTGTGCCTATGGCCAATTCATACTGATACACGGCAAAAATCCATCACAATGTTGTAATTATCCTCCAATTAAATAAAGAAAAAATTTTAAAAGTTGGCTGCCGGAAACACAGCCTTAAATAGTGAATTACCTAGTTTCAGTTCAGTTACCATAATGTGGTTGTATACTCACTTGTGTGCCTGGGAGCTGTGTTAGGCTCTGGGAGGAGTATGACAGTAAGTCGACTCACTAACTAGGAAACAAAGTGGTAGGCGCATTTCTTGCCCTCTACGAGTTAACACTTTTGCTGGGGAGGCACAGTTTCACAAAATAAACAATTTAGTTAGGATTATTGAAATAGGAGTTTTTGAAATGTTTTCTCCCAAAATAGAAAAAAAAAAAAAAAAAAATAGGATCAGTGCCAGAGTGGTCAGTTCCAAAGTGATGTTCTTAAACTTTAAAAGTTTCTTTGGAGTAACAAAAACTTTCCAGGAAGTGAAGCAGTCTATAAATAGCTTGAGATCTTTGTGGAAATATACTGAAATACTGATAGAAAATGAATCCGTGAAGATTTGACACCTCAGCAGGACCCTCCTTAGCAAATTCTAAAATAAAAAATCAAAGAAGTTGTTCATGGATTAGGTACCTATTATCAGAGACATTCATGTAAAACTTTAGGTCTGGTGGTGACAGGAATACAACCACAATTAGAAAGTGAGATACAGTTAGTGAAATTCTCAAGTACTCTCTTAGGCTGATTCTGCCTTGAGAAAGAAAAACCCCACTTTTGATAACAGATGAAGAAAGGCTATGGAGGAGACACATTCTGGTAAGGCAGAGATTTCTATACCAAACACAGTAAAGATGACATTTCTAATCTATGGGCATGGGGTTTATTTGTAGTGTTACTACTATTGGATCAAATGTGTTGTGCAGGATTTGTGACATAATAGGCATCGGGAAAAAGGTTTAGATTTTTTTAAAAGGACTGTATCTTTAATATGTCTCAACAGTGTGATTTAAGGGCTTTCAGGAAAGTCTTCCTATCTCCAATTAACTCTCACACTTAGGACTAAAAAGTTCCATTATTAGCAATTTCTCCGTGATGAACATCATCCTTTCCTTTTGTCTCTTTTTGAAGGTGGAAGAATTGCTGAGAATGGCAGCACTTTCTTTCCTCCACTCTTTAGATCAATGATTGTTAGATCATTTTCCTATTTGATGAGAGAGATGGGAAAACTTGAGAATGAAAGGAGGTGAATATGGAAGGGGGTGGGGAGAGCAGAGACTGCAGAATGGAGTCAGAGTCCTAGAAGACAGTGGTGCTGGTTTACCAATATTTCCTTGGGCTCTACTGAATGAAACATGAATTTGTTACAATGACTTGAGAGTTAAGGAATCTTCACTTTATGTAGGAAATGACCTTCTGTCCTATCTCGCTGCAATATTGCTAGGGTAGAAATAGTAATAATAAACAACTTTTAAAGTTCTCTGAGCATTGCTGAAGAAAATGATAGTAATGTGATAGTGGACAAGTTATCAATATCAACTTCCATGTAAATCTGGGTCAAAGAAAATTTAACCACAGGGGAAAGAAAATAAATCCATGAGACTGCCTTTAGCAAGGTCACGGAGCAGAATAAATTTCAGCCCTGAGAACCCGTGATTTCCTTCCTGTTCTCATCTTTATCTGTTCTATATTCCACTGTTTTCTTGCTAATGTCCCTTCCCTCACCTTTTGCCTTTCTCAGTAAATATTTTCTTTTCGAGACCTGAGGATATTGCCACTGTTCTGGTTATTGCTTTTGCACTTGTGTAGCAGCTTTTAAATTCTCATCTTTTTTAGCAGCTGCAGCCAGACAAACATATGAGTCAGTGGGAGGGGTTTAGAGGAACTGGCTCAGTTCTCCAGGGAGCTGTAACCTTTTGGCAGTCCAACAAACAGACATTTAAAGTCCAATGACTGCACAAGCTCTCTCTGTACATGGGATAGCAACTGCAGTTTTCCCAAGGTCTACCAAGAGTTTTTTTCAGATGGAATCAGGTTTCTGCCTATAGAGAGACACATTCCTGAAGGCTTAACTCTGACCTTATAGCTAAAATCTGGAGACAGCTGGGAAGTGATAAGGGTGGGGTGTTGGGGGTGGGGGAGAAGAAATTTGAGGATATGAAAGTGGAAAGGTCTTATTAAATATTCTCCTTAGGTTTGGTTGCCTGTATACCTTCCATTCCAAATGGAGAATCGAAGCTAATCTTTCTTTCTTTCTTTCTTTTTTTTCAGTAGTTCAGGTTACCAAGATATTTCTTTTTGCAGTGTTCACAGAAGTGATTCTCAAAGTGTAGTTACTGATCTGGTCATCCTCAAGGGGCTTCTGGTGGGTGGGCATTTTCAACGCAGTTTTTTTCACCTTTTATCCCTGGACAATGACAGTGGTCCACAGGCTAAGATGTTCCTGTGATTGAAGCTTCTACTTCAATAATTGCTGATATTTGATTAAAAAAACCCTGCCAATTTGATCAACCTAATGTTAAGAAGAAAATAAAGGTAGGAGTGGGTTGTTGACTCCTACAGGAAACCAGTTAAATGATTTCTTATGTTTTTGTTGCCTTACATCGTCCTTCCCTTTTGCTTTCTTCTTCATTGTTTATCATGAAATGAAAAGAATAAGAGGATCTTGTTTGGAAGAGATGAATCATGGAAGATTTTTTTCTCTGTGGCAAGTAGAAACAATTGGTTCTTTTGCTAAATGAAAACTCATATAATGCTTTCCTTAATATGCATTTTGCCAAGATAAAGTTCCCCGATAAGCTCTGTTTATACTGAAAAGGGCAACAGAATAGTATCTTAGTTAACATAGAGGAAGTGATAGTGAGAGGCCAGTTGGAAAGTCAGAGCCACAGTCGCAATGAGGCTGGAAAGTTTATTTGGTGACGAAAGGTACCAGTTGGGGTTCTTCGTTTCAAAGAATAGAGAACCTCTGGCTAATGCAGGCAGAGAAATAATTTGTCGGAAGGCCATTGGGTTTCTTACAAATTATCTAGAGAGCTAGAGACTGAACTCAGAAAGAGCCTGGGGACCGAAGGAGGATAAACAGGTGAGAACATAGTTGAGCTCCCTCCACTACTCAGAACTGGTCACTGTTCTTGTTTCCATTGACAACGATGCCCCTGAGCATTTACCACCGCACCACTGATCACTGCCCTCTGCTATGGGGGTCAGAATATTTTCTGGCTACTTGAGCAACTTGTTATCTCTTTCTCAAGAATCAAAGGGCCAGTCAAGAGCACCTCATCGGCTGAGTCCAGGTCATGTGTGTTTGTCCAAACATCTGGGGTTGGTGCCTGATGAGGGGGTGTGGCCTGGGGGTGGGGTGAGCATGAGATTAGGAGGGGAACTTTTTCATTTTCAACTCTATTCATCTCTCTATTCATCTCCCAGCAGTGACAAGAAGGAAGCCTCCTTCCCTCACTTACCTGGTTGGAGGTGAAGATATCCACCGTGTATTCTTGCAGTACTTTGTATACTGTCTTCACTGCATTGCTTTGTTTATAATCAACACATCTGTTTTCCCCTACTAGACTGAATTTATGGAGAAGGATTGGGGTTATGTTTTTAGCCCCTCACCTATAGGACCTAACAAGTGTTGGGTGCTTAAAACATATTAATCAAATTATGTTTAGTTATATCACAGGGAAAGCTAATACAATGAAAACATATGAATTAATAATAGCAGACATGTATTGAAAGAGCACTTGTAATATACTTACCATTTTCTCATTTCATTCTTATGACAGCCTTATAAAATAGGTTCTATTCTTTTATTTATTTTACATATGAGAGACCAAGGGTCAGGTTAACTAACTTGACCTAGTTTATGTAGCTGAAACTGACAGAGCAGGGATTTCAGATTCAGGGCAATCCAACTTCATCAGAACTGTACTGCCCCCTGGAGGTAAATCAGGGAGAAGAGGAAATGGATCCAAATATTCTCTGTTCTCAGATGTTCACCTAGGATGGATGGCATTTATTTGAAGGTAGACAAGCCAGGCAAGAAAGTTTTATGTTTACTGATATAAATGAGATCTTTGAGTTTGGCATTATCCTAAATAAACTTGTATTTTATCATAACTAATGAAGTGTTCCCTATTTATGGCATTCTTAGCTCTGTGTTTACCTCACAATATAAGCACATAAAATAAGTATAAATAAACCCACATAAATGTAGATTAGTCAAGTCAGAATTTAAAAATTTTGTATCTCACATCAAAATCTTTGTTTTCTTTATGTAGTTAACCAAAGCCATATTTTACCATAAAATTTTAAAAATTTGAATATTTTTTTCTCATCTTTAGAAGTACTAGCTTTAGAAAATGAGCTAAAATCACAACTGTCTGCTTTTGAAAAGAATTCTTGCCTAATTATTAGTAGGAAAATAACAGTAGAAATTTTTATTGGCATAAACGTATATGTTTTGTTTTTATGATAAATTGTATCTAAGGGAGAGGATATGCCTTCTTTTATCAAAAATGATGAAAACATGGGATTGCTCCTTGGGAAACATCAAAAGCAAATTTTTTTCATGATAGTTAAGAAGGCAGAATAGAGTGAATTTAAATGTGATTTCTTTGTATTTCTGTAACCAGTTGCTAAACCAAGGATATTTTCTGTTATATCATCATTTTATTCCTGGCGCTTGAAGCATTATCACAGAAGCATGTGGAACTCATACTTGTAATTGCATTCTTATGCATAAGTCTTCTTGTATAGATCACTCTGTTACTCCTAAAGGCTAATTACAAGCTGTGGATTAACTCAAATTATAAGCTTCAAATAAATGGACAAATAATAAATGCAGACACAGAGGAATAATTTGGATTTAAGTAGGCTTGTGGGAAAGATTTTGCAGGTTATGGAAGCTGAGTATATATGTATTAGAGGGAAGAGAGAGGAGAGGGACGGTAGGAGTGGAGGTATGAGAGAGACAGGAGATTGTTTATGATGACTGGTAACAAAAGAGTGGAAGGAAAAAGATCAGGTTCAGTAATGGAGACATTGGCAGTAGAAATAAGGGTGACATAGCCCAGGAAAGGAAACACCAAGATCATAACCTGGAACAGGGTGGTTCTGAGGGATGATGGGCTGCAGAGTGGCTGAAGTGGATCACAGTTGTAGTTGTTTGACATTGAGGAGGTCATGAAAGATGAGATGGCAGATGGTGGGCTGTAGAAGATTTTCTCTTGGATGCTTCAGTTTTTAAATAACTTGAGAATCACACTAGTCACCAGATGATAGTGATAAAGATGTAGGAAAGTATACACATGCTCAAGTGTACCTCCAAAAGTGCACTGAGAGCTGGTGATGGGCAATTATTGGGAAGCTGCAGTGGAGATTATGGGATGCCAGCTCCTCCAGCCCACTGAATTCAGAGGAGCAGAAGAGAGTGGCATCTGTTTGAGAGCATCAGACAGGAACAGAGATTTCCTATCAGATTAGGAGAAAGTGCATTTTCTTTTGGCTTTGGCTTTTAATTATTAACAACTCTTAATGAGTTATAGGGCTTCCCTGGTGGTGCTGGTGGTAGAGAACTCGCCAACCAATGCAGGAGACATAAGAGCCATGGGTTTGATCCCTGGGTTTGGACGATACTTTGGAGGAGGGCATGGTAACCCACTCCAGTATCTTGCCTGGAGAATGCCATGGACATGGAGCCTGGTGGGCTACAGTACAAAGGGTTGCAAAGAGACGGACAGGACTGAAGTGACTTAGACACATACAATGACTTACAACCATGTGGTAGACATCACGCTGGGTGCTGAGTATTCAGAGATTTAAAACAATGTGTCATCATGAAGAGGATGGATTTTAAAGCTAGCCACAGTTGGCTTTCAAGTCTGACATCATTGCCATCATCATCTCTGTGGCCCTGTGGAGTTCTTAGCTTACCCGAGAGTGTTAACTCTTCTGTAAAGTAAAAATATTGATAACTTATAGCAGTGTTGTGAAGATAAAGTACGTAGTAAATAAAAGTTCTATTATAGTGTTGCCTTGTAGTTGCCATTATTATTATTGTTATTTTGGTTTCTAATCTAACTGGTTGAGGAAGCTCATGAACATAACCATGAGCTGATAGAAAGACTGAGGTAAAATAACCCCTGACAATCTTGTTTGGGAACTCTGGCACTGGGCTACAATTTAATGAACCCTAGGGCAGACAATTTTGTCATCTAAATGAGATGTGGAGATAGAACATGCATGGGCAACGTTAACAGCTCTGCCATGTGTGGAGAGGTCATTGATGAAGCCTACAAGTAAGACCCAGAAGACACACTTGCATCAGAAATCAGAAAAACCATCTGGGTTTCAGTTTCTTCATTCACTGGGAATATAAACTTCCCTACTTTCTGTTTGGTTGTTGTGAAGAGAGTGAGATAATATAAGTGAAAGTGCTTTGACAACTGAGTGGTGTGTATCTGAAAGGTGCTACGTTTAGGAATTTTTGTGGGCAGAATTTCCAGTGACTGCTGTCCCCACTATCCTTAAAAGAGATGGAGAAAATGCTTTCCTTGGGAGATTAAACCCAAGAGTTAAACAAACAAACAAACTTCTCTTCAATATAATCGAAACATTCATGAATCATAAGATAGGGAGAAGACTGGAAAATGTAGCCTGTAAATGTTCAAAAATTTTTGAGGAGCGACCTTGCTTGGTAACTTCTAGAGTTATATTGCCAATCATTAGAAAATGTTTTGCTTAGTAGCCAATTCTGTAATAGGATGAAATGTGACATTTCTCTAAGCCATTCTTAGATCCTTAAAAGGGAAATAAAAGCTTCCATTGTTTATTTGGAAAACTCTCAGGAAGTGAGGATTTCTTACCCAATGATATTTCTCTTCAGACTTGTGTGGCACTTCCTTTAACCAATCAGCTGTCTCTGTTACATGTTCTTCCACGCACTGCCTGTCTGTAGTCTGGATGGAGCAAGTTCTACTCATTGGACTTGGCTCTGTGTTTAATTTGGCCTCCAAATGATTGGTTAGATCTAAAGTTTTCAAGATCTATCCACTTTGCNGTGTGGCACTTCCTTTAACCAATCAGCTGTCTCTGTTACATGTTCTTCCACGCACTGCCTGTCTGTAGTCTGGATGGAGCAAGTTCTACTCATTGGACTTGGCTCTGTGTTTAATTTGGCCTCCAAATGATTGGTTAGATCTAAAGTTTTCAAGATCTATCCACTTTGCTGCTGCTGCTGCTAAGTCGTTTCAGTCGTGTCCGACTCTGTGCGATCCCATAGACGGCAGCCCACCAGGCTTCGCCACCTCTGGGATTCTCCAGGCAAGAACACCGGAGTGGGTTGCCATTTCTCTCTCCAGTTTAAACTATGGTAATAACAAGTGAAACTGAGTAAGTATAAGGGGTTGATTCCGTCAGAAAATGCCACCCATTTAAGACCAACTAAAAAAGGTTAACATTCATAAATAATAATGGCTACTATGTTGTGAATGCATCTTTTAACTGTTTAAAATCTTTGCAGTGGTACGTTGAGCTTGTTATTACTACGCAGTTTTTAAAAACTTTTGTATTGGGGTATAGCTGATTAACCATGTTGTGATAGTTTCAGGTGGACAGCAAAGGGACTCAGCCATACATTTACATGTATCGATTCTCTCCCAAATCCCTTCCCATCCAGGTTGCCACATAACTTTGAGCAGAGTTCCCTGTGCCATACAGTAGAATTTTGTTGGCCATCCATTTAAAATGTAGCAGTGTGTACATGTTGACCTGAAGCTCCCCAGCTATCGCTTGTGCCTATCCTTCCCCCGGCAACTGTAAGTTTGTTCTCTAAGTCTGTGAGTCCCTTTTGTGGATAAGGTCATTTGTATCGTTTCTTTTTTAGATTCTGAATATAAGGGATGTCATCCCATATTTCTCCTTCTCTGTCTGACTTACTGCACTCAGCATGACTATTTCTAGGTCCATCCATGTTGCTGCAAATGGTGGTTTTAAGAACTGAGGGTTTTTTTGATCACTTGATTCAGAAATAAAAAATTACTTATTGTCCATTCTCTATGTGAGACAAATGGTGTAGTGTTTGGTTTTGAGATCTGAAAGCTGAGATGTTCTGGTGGCAGTTAGGGCATTCCTAGGTGGCCTGAGGTGAAGTGGGATAGTGCAGTGATAAGGTGATGGTTTCCAGAGACCATGGGAATCAGAAAGGTGGCCTGGCCCAAGGGAAATATTCTGTATCCTCGGTCACGACTCTCACCCTCTGGTTTTATATGCTGTGTTCTCAGGCACATTTCATGCTCATATGAGAGAAAAATACCCTTATTGGCACATGAAGGTGCCAAAAGGTTTTCACAGACGCTGTCTCCGATAGTTTCTGAAGGGCTTTTCAGCTGTCACCATGACCCCTGCTGGACTAAACACATGTTTAAAGCATGTGGAGGAACGGTCAGATTTGGAAGCCCCGCTGCCACTTGGTATTATTCCTGGCTCTGTTCTGCGTTCGACTTGCCAACATTCTAATTGTGTNACTGCGGGAATTGGTGATGGACAGGGAGGCCTGGCGTGCTGCAGTTCATGGGGTTGCAAAGAGTCGGACACGACTGAGTGACTGAACTGACTGAACTGATTAACCTCTGGATAACAGTTTTTAATTTAGTTAAAACAAAGGGTGGTCTTTGGGATTTTGGTTTTCTCTAAAGCACAGTAGATATTTTATGTATTACAGGCAATCAGATATTAGTAAATTGAACTGATTATTCTGCAACTCTCTTTTCCTTTTCTGTTTCACAGTAGTTTGGGCCCTTAATATTTCTTGTCTGTCTTAACTTGATGAAATCCTAACCGATTTGCCTGACTCCGTCTGTTTTCAGTCTAAATCAATCTACTATATTGTGTAATGATAATTTTTCAAGACAGGGCAAATTTTTTTCTCCAAACACACTATGGCCTTCTAAATAAGATCCAGTCTACTGAATATGGCACCTCCTTCTTCATCTCCTTAGCTACTCACTGCCTAAACTATGCATTTATTTTGATTCCTTAAATAACCTCTTAGGTATCATGGTATACATCGGAATAACATAAGTAAGTCACACTGGAATAGCTGCATACACCACCTTCTGATGGTGGTAATTTGCTTGTGGTCTCTGGCTACTCCAATGTTTCCCTCAGCTGTCTTGAGAGTTGAGGGTAATTTATTTAATCACTATTAGACCCATTTAGGGCTTCTCAGGTGGCACTAGGGATAAAGAACCTGCCTGACAACGCAGTAGACGTAAGACATGCAGGTTCATTCCCTGGGTTGGGAAGATCCCCTGGAGGAGGACACAGCAACCCACTCCAATATTCTTGCCTGGAGAATCCCATGGAGGGTGGAGCATGGTGGGATATGGTCCATAGGGTCACAAAGAGTCAGATACAACTGAAGCACATAGCACATAGACCATTTAAGACACACCCTAGAGCAGGCTTGGTACCATGCTTCTGTACACCTTGACTTTGGCTCATATCATCTCCTTTCCTGGGAAACTTTGTCCTTCACTAACTCCCTGGTCCTGCATCCCGTCCTCCCATCATAGTTTCTGTTGTCAAAATGTATATCTATCTTTCAAGGCCTCACTCTGATGTTGCCTCAAAATTTTTTATTTTTTATTTCTTCTAAAACTATTTTTTGTTAGTTTTCCCCTAAAAAAAATTTCCCTAAAACATTCCCTAAAAACATTTCCCCTAAAAAATAACATTTTATTTTCCATTTTCTGTAAAACTACAAATAATCTCTCTGGTGTTAGTTAATTCTTGATACTTTTCCTTTCTTCAGTCTCATAAGGTTGAAAATTCTTTGACTTGCACTCCACTCACTGTTTAATCCACCATCTTTTTTATCTTACTTAGCATACAAGGTGTAGCCTACACGTGTAAGACATGAAANGTTGTCAAAATGTATATCTATCTTTCAAGGCCTCACTCTGATGTTGCCTCAAAATTTTTTATTTTTTATTTCTTCTAAAACTATTTTTTGTTAGTTTTCCCCTAAAAAAAATTTCCCTAAAACATTCCCTAAAAACATTTCCCCTAAAAAATAGCATTTTATTTTCCATTTTCTGTAAAACTACAAATAATCTCTCTGGTGTTAGTTAATTCTTGATACTTTTCCTTTCTTCAGTCTCATAAGGTTGAAAATTCTTTGACTTGCACTCCACTCACTGTTTAATCCACCATCTTTTTTATCTTACTTAGCATACAAGGTGTAGCCTACACGTGTAAGACATGAAACAAAATATTCTTTTGATCTGAATTGTTGGATATCTAATAAGAGGGTATTTTATGTTATCTTTAGAACAATTACATTTGACAGTGTTTATAGTCAGTTCTCTTTAAAAAGAAATTAATCTCGATTTTCTTACATCATTTTTTCAAAATCATTAGGTCAGTGGTTATCTAAATTTAGTGTACATAGAATAACCTGAAAGGCTTGTTAAAACACAGATTGCTAGGCTCCAATTTCAGAACTTTTGATTTAATAAGTACGGGGTAGTATTCAAAATTAACACTTTTAACAAATTTGCTTGTCAAGGGATTACCTTTTGAAAAAAATGTGCTTTAGGCTACAGATACACTTTTCTTCTGCTTCAGGAGTTCTTATAAAAATATATCATTTTGGTGGTGGTGGTGGTTTAGTTGCTAAGTCATGTCCGACTCTTGCAACCCCATGGACTGTAGCCTGCCAGGCTCTTCTGTCCATGGGATTCTCCAGGCAAGAAAACTGAAGTGGGTTGTCATTTCCTTCTCCAACTTGCCGTTTCCTTCTCCAACTTGCCATTTCCTTCTCCAACACATATCATTTTAGAAGGACTTTTTGGCATATGTGCAACAAGACAGAATTGTTGTGAGTGCATTAAAGTTAGAGGTTAGGCTTTCTAATCTCACCCTTTCCTTGTGGGGCGTTTGCATAGGAAATATCAATGTTCTTTTGGGATTCACTTTCTTGCAAATAAATCAGAACTCTCAAACTATAGATCCTTGTGGCCCAGGATCTTGGAGCCTCTGTATTTTTCTTATCATCTGCTAGAAGCCAGAGGTCACCAAGTCTTCATTATATTTGTGTTTAAATTCTAGAGGAGAGAGAAGGGCCAGATTCATTGGCCAACATTGTGGCCATCTTGAAAATGGGTGATTACAGCAAATATGTGGCATACAGGAGTACAGCTATGAGTGAGAGAGGTGCATGTTCCTGGTGCCACATGGCTTTATCTCATACCCTGTGAAGAGTATTTTCCCCATAAAGAACAGCTCATTACTAAAGACAGTGGCATTTTAATTATGTTGTGAGTTTACTAGGGTTTGTGGACAATACTGTGAAGCTGACCATCATTTATAACACTGATTCTGAGTTCCAAATAGCCAATTTGAGAATCAGCTTACAGAATACAACTTATTTTCAAACTGGGCACTGCTTGCATTGCAGTTTGTGGAGCATATTTGTTCTACTTATTTCCCCAAAAGGTTAATTTGTATATAGCAGGGAAATAATATGAACAGGTGCTTAGTCTGTATAGAGAAGCTGACAATCTCCTATAGCTAGACACTGTTTATTCACATAGAGTAGAGACAATGATATAAAAACCTTGTGGTAGTTGCAATTTTTTGTTCTGGATCAGAGAAAAGCTAAAGACCATATATGTGTTGGCCAGCTCTCCAGTGTGGCAAGTATCCTGAAGCTATTGTGTCACTGGTAGCCATTCTGCTCATGTTTGGCTGGTGGTCAGGCTGAGGAGGACCCTGAGAAATGAAGGACCAGGACTGAACACTTACACTGTCTTTGACACAGCATATGTCCAAGAATAGTGGCCAAGATAGTGTTTCATGTTTATTTTACCAGATTTTACATTAATATGATTGTATGATGTCAGTAATAGCTTGTGAGTGGTCTTGAACAAGGGATTATGGTTCTCCAAGAGGCCAGTTCTGACCCAGAGATCAGCCATGTAGGATGTTTAAGAGGGTGGCTTTTAAGATCAGATTTTATCTTTATCACATTTCTTATAGGAAAAATGTAGGGAAGCAGGGCTGGACTAAAGGGAAACTGGGGCTGTGGTGCAGTTACCACACAGCCTCCCTTGGCCAACCCTGCTCTGTGGGTAGGATGACCTTTCAGAATTTCCCTGGCTTGGATCAATGGGACTGACTCTGTCCTCTTGCATCCACCAGTCTTTGGATACAAGCTGCTCCTCTAAGAAGAGGGTGTGACTTTGGCTCAGGAAATTCCCAGAGAGGGCTGACAGTGTCATCAGCAGGGGAAATGCTTCCTTTGGTCCTGAAAGGGGGTCTGAGCTGAGGTCTGTGGTTCCAGTTGAATAGGCTATTATAGTACTCTGGGCACAGTGAGAGGAACTGGAATACTATAATATGATCCTGATTTTTTGATTTATTGTTAAATCTTATAATAGCCTAAAAGTAGTTATTAAAACTCCACTTTACAGAAGGACATGCTTAGGAAGAGGTAGTCTGCCCACAGCCAGATGGATGATAAGTACCTAAAGCAGAACCCAACACAGTTTCTTTCCAAAGCTACTGCTCTTTTGATTCTGTTTCTTGAACACACTCAGGAACTTGTCACACAGATTTTCAAAGCCAGGGCCAGTCCAGGACTGGCCTCAGACTGGATGAATACAGGCTAGGGCATCACTCCCGAGTGCCAGGCTTAGGGCAGGAAGGTTCCTAACAATTAGTGGCAGAGGCCTTGGTTGGAGCTTAGCTCACAATGAACAGAGCTAGGGGAGAGTGATGACAGATCAGAGACCCAAAACTCAATGTTTCCACCTCAAAATGAAGGAGTTCGCTAACTGAAATGCGGTGGTTTATTAATAGGTGAAACAGGCTTTCAAATTAAGCTCACACTACACTGATTTGTAGACTATTAAAAAAAAAGCTCTGTTTTCTATAGATGTGATCTTCTCTAAGAATCTCCTTTTATCTGTTTAGTGAGGGGGATGAAAGTAAAAGATCCAAATCTACTCATTCTAGTCCAATAATTTATATAGGCTTTTAAGATGATTCAGAGTCTTTTATATCAAGTCCTAATCTCTGAGATCCCCCCCATCCCCCATGCTTTCTTTCCAGAACAATATCGATGTATATGGAGGTGGACATGACTTGGCCTAATGGTGCCAGGGAGAAACGGTGGGGCCAGGAGCCATGAACAGGTACTGGTACTGCTTCCTCTCCTGGCCGCAGTTCCCCTTACCTGCCACTGAGGCCAGCTCAGGTCAAGCGGAGGTCTCTTCTCTCTGGCTCAGTCACATCTCTAAGGATTTTACTGAAGACCCAGCCTCCCCTTGCCTCTGACAGCCCCGTGGGCCTGCCTGAAATCTGCTTGCAACTGATTTGATTCCCAACTCTGGTTTTTCCTGCCGCTTCTAGCCTCTGGGTCATCAGATCTTCCTTGCTAGCCAGCATATCAACTACCTCCAGCATCCCTCCATGGTGCATGTGGGAACGTCTACCTACTGATCATGCCCTCAGGATTAGGAAATCTCTGGACAGCTAGGTGTCGGCCTTCTATCTCTGACCAACAGGAAGAGGTGACACCTGACCTCTTTACGTTAGAATGGCCATCCTGTTGCTTATCTGAGGATGGCTGGTTAAATCACTACCTCACCATCTCAGACAGAAATGGGGTCGAAGCATGCTGACTTTTGGCTTGACCCTCAGTCTCTTTCCCATGCCTCCTGCATTGGCTGAAAGGGTTTAATATTACCATATAGTTTTTCTATCAGTTATGCCACATGCAGTGAATCCTCTTTGCACTCTTTCTTAGCATCCAATTGTCTATGCAATACATTCTCACTGATATCTGCTTTAATTTCTGCAGACCTAGAGTGCCTCAGAATTAAACATTTTGCCAAAGGGAAGGAAAAAGCCTTTCTAAAACTTTACATATAGTTAATTACTGAATTCAATAATTTAAAGGATCCCTTGGTTGCTTGATTGTATAGTCAAAAAAAAAAAAATAGTTGTAGCTAAATTTCTCAGAAATTGAAATACTCATACACCAAGCCATTTCTTATGTAATTGTAATGGGTACTTTTAAGCCCAGAGAATATGATCAGAAGTCTAAGAGGTCAAAAGAGCAATTTTAAATCATTAATATTAAAGACTTCTTTAGTCATTCCATTTCCTTTAAAAATCTCATCAATATGTAAAACTTTCATTCCCTACTAACAGGCCATTTCTAAAATTTGACAGCTTAGCAGTGTTTTTACTAATCTCATATTCAGAAGTGTTGTGTAGTTGACAGTTTTGGTACCCGGTGGCATCGTGGACCAGCAGACCTGCCATCACCTGGAGTTTGTTAGAAATGCAGAGTGCAGGCACACCCCAGACCTACTGAATCTGAAGTTCAGCCAAGTCCCCAGTGGTCTTGTATGCGCATTACCATCTGAGATGCACTGGTCAGCAACTCTGGTGAAAACTCTCTAAAGAGACATCATAATTCACTCAGTGTTTTTATAAACCATTTACAGCAAATAATAAAGTGGAATCAAACCATCCCCTTTGCACTCTGGATCACGGTATATTATTTTTTTTCAAATTTGTGGCCCCCATTTTTCCAACAGTTGAAATAGAGACAGCTGTTCACTTGGTGTACCTGGGTTATGCCTGTTCCGGGTTCTGTTAGGTTTCTGCATCAGTCAAGCCAGCTGAGAGCAGCTGTGGCCCAGCTTTGTCAGCAGTTCTTCAGGCCACCTGTTACAACAATCGACATTAGTACACTCCCAGGCAATCCTGTGTGTAGTTCTTTCCTCCTCCATTCTCCAGTAAGAGCCCACAGTAATTGAAAGCAATATAAATTACTTGTCAAAAGTAAATCTCTATGAAGAAAAGCAGCTGTGTTATATGGAAGGGACCTAATTTTCCTGAGTAGTTCCCTTCCTCCTCATCCTAAAACCACAGGAGAAAGAGGAGTGGGAGGGTGGGTAGCAAAATTTCCCCCTACTCCAATCCCTCCAGGAAAGAACTCTACAGCCAAAGAAAAATGAAGATCTAAACAAAGGTACTGTTAATGTAGGCTAAACCCAGAAGTGTGAGGATAATTGAGGATAAGAGTTCCTTTGTTCTCCCTTCCCACTCCCTGTTATTTTCTCCTGGCTCATTCCTCCATTTAACTTTATCCTCAACAATTGCCCTACCTTTTTAGCATTCCAAGAATACCTCTAAGCATCTGCCTCTTCCTGTGTACACCCACCCCTTCCTGCTCAATAGTCTTTTGTGGCTTGGGAAACTCAGCAGATAGACTGATGTGGAGTCATGCCTATGTCTCCGTTCTTTGATGATAGGGGACTAGAATCCACAAACAGGCACACTCAGTGGCATCAAGTGGAGTTTAAGGAGGAAAGAGGGCACAGAATCCAGCGTGCCTGGTGACGGGTGTAACCTGTTGGCTTTTATTAGGAAGGTGCAGCAATGATTATAAATAAAGATGGTAACAAGGGCTCCATTTGAACACCCATGTCATGTTTGTTTACTTGTTACAGAGTTTTGAGGCAGATATCATTATTATTATCACCATCATCACTGCTGTAGGGAACTAAGGCTCTAAGAAATGAAAGAGAAATCCACAGTTAGTAAACTGTGGTATCAGGTTTCATATACCCAGCTTTGATTCCCAAGCCACTGCTCTTGCTACAACGGCCTGCTTCCCTTATGGGTGTCTTAGCAGATGGGCATAGCATGAACACAGACATGTCTGGCAATAAGACGATACATGGGTATGCAGCCAGGTAGCCATATGGTGGGCATTAGGAAAGTCTGGTTGGAAGTAATAGAACATCTGCTGTGGGCCTAGGGTTCATGGGCGGAATTTGAATACTGAAAGTGTGGTTAAAAGCCAAGTAGGGTCTAGTCTTAGGAGAATGAAGGTTCTTGGCAATTATCAGTTGTAGGCTCTCTACCTGAGTAGAAGTGAAGAGGAAAAGTTAAAATTTTACATAACTTCCTTCTCATTCTGCCTCTGTAACTCAGCTTGCACTTTGCAAAGTCTAGATCACATAGGTCACGTAGTCTCAGAAAGTGGGGACTTGCAATACTAGGAACTGGAGTTTATCTCACTTACCCTTGTCCTGCTCTTGCAATCGCCCAGCCCCTGCAAACCTGCTTACTTATACCTGCCCAGGCCAGGGATCCCTGTCCCCATCTTGACTGCTGTTCCCGCACGTGTGCGAAATCTCTTAGTTTAAACCAGCCTGTTAACAGCTAGTGTTGCCCACTACAGTCTGTCTGTAAAAACTCTGTAATCCCTTTGTTCAGGGCCCAGAGCTTGGAGTGTTAACTCCTCTGGGCCTGCCGGTGTAATAAATCTGAGTTCTCCAACTCTCCGAGTGTGGTGCTTGGTTTCTCAAGTGCTGGTTTCTGCAACAGAAGTAATTATCTGGAATAGAATATGGGGACTGAGTCCTAGCAGCCAGTTACTGAGAAGAACTAGGAACAAGGATAAAGTGGGAACAACAAGGAAATGAGAAAATGGTGTTTCATTTTCACTGGAGATTTAGACCTGTGATTTGTGGGATTCCCTCTAATGAGTACAGAACTGGTTCTAGACCAAGATGCAGTGGAATCTGAAGGTGGGGATTCAGGCAAAGAGGGAACATTTTCTGGGGCTTCCCTTTGAAGTAGTAGAAATTTTAGAGAAAATTATAGAAACTCATAGAATTTCAGTGGAAATCATAGAAACTCAAGGACTCTATGGTGAAACAGAATATTGTATGAAGGTGTTATGCTTTCTATTGCTAGGACTTGTGCAAGCATACCCTTACTTACGGGGCATTCAGTGGTTTCTGTTGGCACTTATTCACCCTTAACTGTGGCCCCAAGGACCTCTCTAATGTATCCTTGTCTGGTTCTCTGACCTCCTTCTTAACAGTTTCTCTTTCACTCACTGTTCTCTGTCAGGACTACTCAAAGAAAATGCTGATATTTTGGGTGGAAATTTTCTTTCTGGAGCAGACTTTTGCCCATAGTGCTAGATATTTAATATTTAATGTTCTTGGCCCCTGTTCATGAAATAACAGCAACACCACCAGGCTATCATGTGACAATCAGAAGTGCTCCCACACATTTCTGACCCTCCAGTGAAGACTGGCTCTGTGGTTTTCTGGCATGTCCTTACTTTAATATGCCAAACTTGTTCCCGTCTCAGGACTGTCATGTTTGCCTTAGATCTTCCTCGCATGATGTTTCATATTACTTTTCATTTTTCAGTCTCCATCTCACTTTCTCCAAGAGCATTTCCTAACCCCCATTCTGAGCATTTACCGTGATATTACTTTCTTTTCTTCTTTCTCTTTCCTCTTGCTTTCAGTGGAGTGAAACCTTTATGAGAAGGGAATCTTGTACTTCACTTTCACCATGCACGTTGACATGCAGGGGACTGCCTGGTTTTTTAGGGGAGTTTTCAAGTGTTTTTTAATTTTATGAATTAAAAATTAATTTTGAGTATTATGAATAAAGGGGAAGGTGATTGCTTTCCAATATCCTGCATAAGAGATTTCTACATTGCATAGGAAGTTGGGTTTTTATCAGAGAGTCCCTTGGACTGCAAGGAGATCCAACCAGTCCATTCTGAAGGAGATCAGCCCTGGGATTTCTTTGGAAGGAATATGCTGAAGCTGAAGCTCCAGTACTTTGGCCACCTCATGCGAAGAGCTGACTCATTGGAAAAGACTCTGATGCTGGGAGGGATTGGGAGCAGGAGGAGAAGGGGATGACAGAGGATGAGATGGCTGGATGGCATCACTGACTCAATGGATGTGAGTCTGAGTGAACTCTGGGAGTTGGTGATGGACAGGGAGGCCTGGCGTGCTGTGATTCATGGGATTGCAAAGAGTCGGATACGACTGAGCGACTGAACTGAAGTGAAGATTCTATTGCATTCTTTTCTATAGCTTCTGCAGTATTTGAAGCAGGAGAAATTCTTCTTGGTGAGCTTCTAATGTCCTTTTTGCATTATTTACCTAAAGATAAATATGACTCTACAGTTAACAGCATAATTAAACCCCCCTCTTAGAAAAGACATTTTAATGATAAACTAGGTCTTCACCTCATCAAGACAAAACTGCAGGACATAGATTTACAAATATGACCTCCCAATATTGAACATAACCTAGTTTTGTCAGGATGACTGGGAAGATCATGGAATTAGTGGAGAGCCTTGAGCAAGCTTCTTGATATTAAAAAAAGTCAATAAGCCATTCATCCATTTTTCTTGCATTATCTCTTGGATTTCTGGCGATCTGCTGTGCACTGGGGGATGATAATTTGAGGGATCACTTCATTCAGCTGTCACTGAAATCAAGAATGGCCCCAGAGGAGGCTTATTTGGTTCAAAACATTTTAATCCTCTCATAAATTAAGTGTAGAAAGAATTGGAGTCTGGTTGGTTCTAACTAATACCATTGTTTCCCTGTATCACACAGCCCTCTACATTTAGTTTATAAGAGGACTAAAATGTTTTGAACCAAATAAGCCTTCTCTGAGGCCATTCTTGATTTCAATGACAGTTGGAGGAAGTGGTCCCCCAGACCCCAGGAGTTCTTTGAGGGGCTTCTGAGAAGAGCATGGCTGAGGTTGATTTACATTTGTTCACCGTTTTCAGTTCATATCCCCTTCCTGGGTCAAACTGGACCTTATTTTAGAGATCAACACTTCACAGTCCTAAAACTTATATCCATACTATGCTAATCCTTCCAGGTACTTTTAGATCCACCCACCCTTCCTTATTTTCTGTACGAAAGGGTTGACTTCTTGCAAACGACATTCCCCAGATCTCTTGCCATCTAGCTTCAGTTAGGTTAGGCCAGTGTGTGAGAGGCACAGGAGCAGAACTGGAGGGTTAGAAAGGGGAACAGCTGGAGTGTTTCTCCTCCTTCCTGCCTCAGTGCCCATCTCTGGCTATGTCTCCTCTGTGGTTCTGGCTCTTACTGATGACCTCCACCCTGATCTCAATAGCACCATCAGTGATGGTCAGCTTTCTGTCCACTTACCTAAGCTATAGTTTCGAATGCTAGATGTTGCAGTGAAGGTTTTTGTGGATGTGGTTAACATTTACCATCAGTTGACTTTAAGGAAAGCAGATTACCCTCCAAAATGTGAGTGGGCCTCATCCACTCAGTTGAAGGTCTTAAGAGCAAGGACTGAAGTTTCCCAAAGAAGAAGGAGTGCTGGTTCGAGGTTGCAACATCACATTTTACCTCAATTTCTAGCTGCCAGACAGCTTCACATATTTCTAACTTGCCAGTCTCTGCAGTCACATGAAGCTATCCTATTACTCTCTTTCTTTCTTCTCTCTTACTCCTCTCTTTCCCTTTCCTTCCCCTTTCTTTCCTGTCTCCATTGGTTCCCTTTCTCCAGAGAACCCTCATATGCCCCTTCTTTCCATTGTCTTTTGAGGCTTGAGGGTAACAGTGACTTCGTGTAACTGTTTATCTCTGGAGTTACTCCAGCTCCTTTGTGAACCAGTTCTCTGCGTTCAGTTCTAGCTTTTTAATAAGCTGTCTAGGTTGGTCATAGCTTTTCTTCCAAGGAGTAAGCATCTGTTAATTTCATGACTGCAATCACCATCTACAGTGATTTTGGAGCCCCCCAAAATAAAGTCTGTCACTGTTTCCACTGTTTCCNGAGAAGGCTTATCATGGTGGTTTCTCTTGTTGCTGAGCACAGGCTGTAGGTACAGGGGCTTTAGCAGTTGTGAGTTGCAGGCTCTAGAGCTCAGGCTCCATAGTTGTGGTGCACGGGCTTAGTTGACCCTTGGCATGTGGAATCTTCCTGGACCAGGGATCGAACTGGTGCCCCCTGACAGTGCAAGGAGGATTCTTGACCACCAGGGAAGTTCTAATGCTCTCTAATAGACATTGCAAGAATGAACAAAAGATTCAAGTGTAAGACAGACCAAAATGTAATAGAATACAAGAATACAATACAATGCAGTTTCAATTTCACCTTACAGCTACACTGTAAGCCATTACCTTACTTNACTGGTGCCCCCTGACAGTGCAAGGAGGATTCTTGACCACCAGGGAAGTTCTAATGCTCTCTAATAGACATTGCAAGAATGAACAAAAGATTCAAGTGTAAGACAGACCAAAATGTAATAGAATACAAGAATACAATACAACGCAGTTTCAATTTCACCTTACAGCTACACTGTAAGCCATTACCTTACTTGACTTGTTTAAGCTCTGTTATAGTTACCTGACATGTTTCGGTGTAGTAGCAAAGAAAAATATCCACAATCATCTGAGAAGGCCATTAAAATACCCACTTTCCAGTTACTGTAAGCTAGATTTTCTTCAAACACTCCAATATAAACAACGTATCACAACATATTGGCTACAGGACCAGAAAAGAGTCGGAGACTCTTAAGATTTTCAATGAAGCCAGACTTTAAAGATTTGCAAAAAATGTAAATCAATGATAAGTCTTCTAATTCTTTTGCTTTGGAAAATACAGCCAATTACACAAAATAAGTTAAGCTATAGTGAGATTACTGTTGTTATTTTATTATTATTAGTTATTTTTGGCTGTGCTGGGTCTTCGCTGCTGCTTGAGGGTTTTATCTAGTTGTGGTGAGCTTCTCACTTCAGAGGCTTCTCTTGTCGAGGAGCACAGGCTCTACACACGCAGGCTTCAGTAGTTGCAGCTCTCCACATGCCATGGAGCAGCTAGGCTCTGAAGCACAGGGTCAGTTGTTGCAGTGCGTGATTTTAGCTGCTCCATGGCATGTGGGATCTTCCCAGATCAAGGATCAAACCAGTGTCTCCTGCACTGCAAGGCGGACTCAATCACTGGACCACCAGGGAAGCCCAGATTATTGTTATTTGAAAATGAATCCACAAATACATGTTTTTCAGTTTATAATCTCAAATACAGTAAATCCCAATTGATACAACTGACAGAAACACTCAGTAGTTTTTAAGAGTGTAAAGGGGCCTGAAATTAAAATATTTGAGAACTGCTAACTAGATAAAATCTGATATTACAGATCTTTGAAGATTCTGTGATTTTTTTTGTGTGTATGTGAATGAGAATAGAAAATAAAATCTGGAAATATCTCATTTTTGGTTGATCGGTTTTTCCTTCACCTTTTTCCTCTGTGAGAATCTGTAAAGCAGATTCTTAGGAGAGAGTTGTAAAAATAAACTTTTTGGTAATTTATCTTAATAAAAATATAAATTAAAGTCATTAGTTGGAAATTTTAGAATACAGCTTAAATAAAAAATTTTTGATTGACCAAAGTATTAAAATATGTAATACTTCAAATTTTATTATATTTGAATTTATATTCATGAAATATCTTATAAATTATTGGGTTGGCCAAACAGATTGTTTGGGTTTTTCTGTAACCTCTTATGGAAAAACCCAAATGAACTTTTTGGCCAACTCAATATATTTAAACTAATGACATTTTTATTTTTTATTTTCATTTTTTTCTCCAATTTTAAGAACTATCATCACAAGATTCTCTTAGTAGTACTGTAATCTTTTTTTTTTCCTAAGAGCACTATTTTTTCAGTACTCTTAGCAAAAGGTATTCAAAACCATTTAAAATTACTTTATCAAGACAAAAATAATCATTAATTGCTGCTTCTGATTTAAGTTAGATGCTGGAATTTCTATAAAATTTTTAGGGTTTTGATGTCAATTAATTTAAAGAAACAATATGTTTACTCTACTCAAAGCATGATAAGATTTATGAATTTCTGTTCCTATTAGTAGTAGTTATTTAGTCACTCAGCCATGTCTGACTCTTTGTAACCTCACAGACTGCAGCATGCCAGGCCTCCCTGTCCATCACCATCTCCCAGAGTTTGCTCAAACTCATGTCCATTGAGTCTGTGATGCCATCCAACCATCTCATCCTCTGTCACCCCCTTCTTCTCTTGCCTTCAATCTTTCCTAGCATCAGGGGCTTTTCTAATGAGTTGGCTCTTTGCATCAGGAGCCCGAAGTATTGGAGCTAAGGCTTCAACATCAGTCCTTCCAATGGATATTCAGGGTTGATTTCCTTTAGGATTGACTGATTTGATCTCCCTACTGTCCAAGGGACTCTTAGGAGTCTTCTCCAGCACCATAGTTCAAAAGCATCAATTCTTTGGTGCTCAGCCTTCTTTATTGTCCAACTCTCACATCCATACATGACTACTGGAAAAACCATAGCTTTGACAGTATGGACCTCTGTCAGCAAAGTATGTCTCTGTTTTTTAATATACTATCTAGGTTTGTCATAGTTTTTCTTCCGAAGAGTAAGCATTTTTTAATTTCATGACTGCAGTCACCATCCACAATGATTTTGGAGCCCAAGAAAATAAAATCTGTCACTGTTTACACTTTTCCCCCATTTATTAGTAGTAGATTTTTATAAACATAAAATGCCTAACCTATATCCCTGGCTTCATAACATTGAAATAGTGCTGTCAAACTTCTTCCCTTTTATCCCTGCTCGGCTCATCACACCAGCCATCTGCATAAATAAAGACATCAGCATCTGCTATATGGCAAATGGTCTCGGGGGCAGATGTTCGCATCCTTGTGTTCATGTCGCTGGGGCTGCATACATTATTGGAACAGATGTACACAATCTCAAAGTGTTGGGTCCCACAGTGAGATGTTTCCAACTGCTTCCTATCAAAGTACATAAATGCTATTTGCACCTGCATTTATGTTAATGATAGAAAGGCAGCGGGGGTCCTGACAAAGTGAGAGGTGATGCTATGAAATATATTTACATGGTTAATTGGAGTTTCCCAAAGATTCCGCTGCCAAGTGGCCATAGTGACACTGATCCAGCCCTGAGCGGATAATCTGATGGTAGTCTGTGTTTGACGCACAGGAAGTCTGGCGATTTCCAATGATGAAAATAGACCTAATCCAAATTTACTAAGAAGAATATTCCTGACTCTAGTATTTTATCTCAACTAGGAGAATAACTCCCAGTATGAGGTCTGCCTGATAAGGCTTAGGCCACCCAAGTCATTTCCATTTTGTCCTACGAAGAAACTTCCATAGGTATGTGTGTGTTTTCCATTTGTACTTCTGTCAACAGCATAACATACTAATACTCACAGCAGTATTTTGCAGAAGTTATTACATTGGAAAGTTCCAATTTGCAACATTAAGGAGTTAACCAAAACCAGCTTGAAAATGTCAATTTGTACTTGGTCTGCAACATAAAATGGTACCAAAAGGCCAAGAACAGCATTTACACTGCTAGTTAAGATCAAAATACTTCCATATGAAAGTCACATATTTAGAAACATAATATTTTGGTAAAACATAGGGAATGTTTCCTCCCCGTCCCCATAATGAGGTCACAAAGCCACGTTAACCACTAAACACAAAGCATCAAATTACAGTGGTTCTCATGGCTACTGTGTATTAAATGTGAGCACTGAAGAGGCAGAGTTCACAGTAAGAGTTGTTTTTGTAGTTTTGCTGGGCTAAGAACTTGTAACTGCTTTCAAATAACAGATTATTACTTGATTAACTTCACATTGATAATATCAACATTGCACAAAGTTATTATATGTGAGTTCCAAAAGAAGTTTTATTCTGCAACTTATTCTGAGATTTGTATTGTGCTCTAAGAGTTTACAAAAGGCATTCCTACACAGTGGATCCTCATTTGCAGATTCTGTTATTTGTGAATTTATCTGCTTGCTAAAATTTATTTATAATCTCCAAATCTGAGTCACATTCCCAGTGGTGGTGGACATTTTGCCTTGCCTCAGCTCCCAGAGTATAAACAAGTGTTCTTTTTGCAATCTACTTAGTGTCACATTTTTTTGGTATTTTTTCCCCATTGTTAGTGATTTCACTGTCTAAAACAGTTTTTGAGAAGAGTGCTGATATGCTGTCCAGTGTCCTACGGATTAGAAGAGTCTGATGCACCTAATGGAGAAAATACGTGTGTCAGATAAGTGTTGTTCAGGCATGAGTTATAATGCTGTCTCTGTGAGGTCAATTCATGTCAAGGCATCAACAAGATCTATTCAGTGAGGTGTCTTTGAACAGAAACATACGTAAAAGCAGGTTCTATACTGATAGCTGAGAAAATGTTGTATGGTGACCAGAGACTCACAGGAACCTAAGCCTGCATTTCCCCTGGGAGCCATCATATAGCATTATTAATTCAGTGTTCCTGTGACCTTACACAATGTAACAACTGTTGATGATGAGAACTACTGAATGATGAGAATCAACAGTATCAATGGTATCTTACCTCATTTGACTATTTCAGGGCAAGAATTATTATCCCCATTTGAAAGAAGAATGAACTGAGGCTCACTGATTTAGCCAAGATTACAAGAGCCCAGAGGCTTCCCAGGTGGCACAGTGGTAAACAATTCACCTGCTCATGCAAGAGATGTGGGTTTGATCCCTGGAAAATTCCACAGGCAGAGGAGCCTGGGAGGCTACAGTCCATGGAGTCACAAAGAGTAAGATGCAACTGAGTGAGCACAGCATAGCACAGCAAAGAGCCCAGAAAAGAGGGCAGAAGAACCAGAGTTCAGTTCTTAGCTTGGTGTTCTTTTCCCAGACTGAGAAGAGAGGGGAGGAGAGAAGAAAAAAACAGGAGTGGAACTTAGGAAACAGCCCCAATACTATGTTCGAAGAAGGACTGTGATTAGACAACAAGACAACAAACCATTTTCAGGTTCAGTTCAGTTCAGTCGCTCAGTACTGTCTGACTCTTTGCGACCCCATGAATCGCAGCACGCCAGGCCTCCCTGTCNGTCTCTCTGATGTTTTTAGATATTTAAACTAAATAAATCACTTGGAAAAATCCATTTTTGCCTGTTCATCGACTGCTTTCAATAGTAGAGACCGGTTCCCACTGCCTGTGATACACCAGAAGCATTGCTAGTTTTTCTTTACAAAGGTGAACTTTCAAGTAACCACAATCTTGATTTATAATATACATTAATACAATGCAATAACTGATAGTTTTGATGGGGTGGGGGGAGGGATCTCTCATTAAGCAGATTTTATTGATTACAGAATTTTACAGCCAAAAGTATTATAGAGAGTGTTGAGAGATGTCTAAAAATGCTGTGTTTGTTGGCAGAATCTAGGTGAATCTTAATTTCCAACAGAATGTTACTTGTTTTGAGGCAGGAGCCAAATGCTGTATTGTTTCAGCCAAGCTTCTTGAAAGATTAACCTATAATTTCTTCCCCTGTTTTCTGACATTGTTGCTCACTTTTGTAAAGTTTTAGTCACCATCTCCACACTAAGCCTGGTCTTGAAAAGATTTGCTCAAATCATCAAGATCTTTGTACGCACTGCAGACTTACTGTTTTGATCTCTATACAGCCTTCTAAACTGACCAGTCTCTTCCTTCTTGAAACACTTCCCTCCCTTCCTTCCTTGACTCCACTCTAGCTTGGAGGCTCTGTTTGTCTCCATCCTAAAGTTCCATTGTGGGCACAAGAACTATATTGAAAATATTCACCTGCTGCTGCTTTGATTAAGATCCTCCACGTAGCTAGCTCCTACCTTCAGCAAACCAAATAGAATTCATGGTCTTCCCCTTTCTAGCTCCAAGTCTGTTCTTTCTTTTGTGTTTTCATTTTTTTTTTTTAAAGTCTTTATTGAATTTGTTACAATATTGCTTCTATTTTATGTTTTGGGTTTTTGGGCACATGGCATGTGAGATCTTAGGTCCCCAACCAGGGACAGAACCAGAACTCCCAGTACTGGAAGGTGAAGTCTTAATTATTGGACTGCCAGGGAAGTCCCTGTTTTCATTCTTGATGAACAAAACTTCCATCTGTTGAGCTATTAAATCAGGAACATGGAAGTCATTACTGATCCTTCATATATATGTTTAAATCCCATTGTTTTAACTAGCCTACATATTTCTTGAATTTATCTTTCTCTGTATATTGTTAAAACTGTCATATTTCTTTTTGTATTTTTTTATGAATTAATATAGAAGCTTCTTAATCAGTTCACTTTCCTCTTGTCTAAGCTTTCTAATTTATCTTCCAGAGGGATGTCAGAATAATCTTTCTGAAGACAAATCAGAGCATTTCATTCCTTTGAGCAAAACCCGTTAGTGGCTCTTCATTGATTTAAAATTATACTCTAAGCTCTTTTGTACAGCACACAATGACCCTTGGAATGATTATCTTGAATTTTCATTTATTGCTTGTCTTCTTTTTATGTGCTCCAGAACTCTGGAATTTTTAGGTCTTCAAATATCTATATCTTCTTTTACTTTTCAACAAGTTTGTTCCTTCTGTTTAAAGTATTGATAAATATTGATAAAATGACCAGTTGTCTAATGTGCCTGAAATTTACCTGATGTTAGCCCTGAAAATCTCCCTATTCCACGCAATCCCTCATTCCCAGGTGAACAGGGTTGGTTTATCACTCTAGCTTAGAATGTCTTTTCACTTTAGTTTTCCTGACTTGTTATTCAAGAGTCTGCTTAAATCCTATTCTAATCCCATTTTTTTTCCCTCCAGGCTGAAATATATCTGTTTATGCCAAAAGGAAAGGAATTACCATATTCTACTTTAATCTGGTCCTGCTACACTTTGGGCTTCCCTGGTGGCTCAGATGGTAAAGAATCTGCCTGCATTGCAGGAGACCCGGATTCGATCCCTGAGTCAGAAAGATCTCCTGCAGAAAGAAATGGCTACCCACTTCAGTATTCTTGCCTGGAGAATTCCACAGACAGAGGAGCCTTGTGGGTTNTACCATATTCTACTTTAATCTGGTCCTGCTACACTTTGGGCTTCCCTGGTGGCTCAGATGGTAAAGAATCTGCCTGCATTGCAGGAGACCCGGATTCGATCCCTGAGTCAGAAAGATCTCCTGCAGAAAGAAATGGCTACCCACTTCAGTATTCTTGCCTGGAGAATTCCACAGACAGAGGAGCCTTGTGGGTTACAGCCCATGGAGTCACAAGGAGTCAGACATGACTGAGTGACTAGAGAGACACTCTGTTTTGTTCACTGGTACATCTCTTCATGTTATACACATTCATGTGTTCAACACATGAAAGCCTGCTGACAAGTATTCAGTTCAGTTCAGTCACTCATTTGTGTCCGACTCTTTGTGAGCCCATGGACTACAGCATGCCAGCCTCCCTGTCCATCACCGATTCCCAGAGTTTACTCAAACTCATGTCCATCGAGTCAGTGATGCCATCCAACCATTTCTTTCTCTGTCATCCCCTTCTCCTCCCACCTTCAATCTTTCCCAGCATGAGTGTCTTTTCCAACAAGTCAGTTCTTTGCATCAGGTGGCCAAAGTATTGGAGTTTCAACTTCAACATCAGTCCTTCCAATGAATATTCAGGATTGATCTCCTTTAGGATGGACTTGTTGGATCTCCTTGCAGTCCAAGGGACTCTCAAGAGTCTTTTCCAACACGACAGTTCAAAAGCATCAATTCTTCCGTGCTCAGATTTCTTTATAGTCCAACTCTCACATCCATATATGACTACTGGAAAAACTACAGCCTTGACTAAATGGACCTTTGTTGGCAAAGTAATATCTCTGCTTTTTAATATGCTGTCTAGGTTGTTCATAACTTTTCTTCCAAGGAGTAAGTGTCTTTTAATTTCATGGCTGCAGTCCTCATCTGCAGTGATTTTGGAGCCCAAAATAATAAAGTCTGCCCCATCTATTTGCCATGAAGTGATGGGACCAGATGCCATGACCTTAGTTTTCTAAATGTTGAGCTTTAAGCCAACTTTTTCACTTCTCTTTCACTTTCATCAAGAGGCTCTTTAGTTCTGCTTCACTTCTGCCATAAGGGTGGTGTCATCTGCATATCTGAGGTTATTCCTCCTGGCAATCTTGATTCCAGCTTGTGCTTCACCCAGTCCAGCATTTCTCATTATGTGTTCTGCGTATAAGTTAAATAAGCAGGGTGACAATATACAGCCTTGACATACTCTTTTCCCTATTTGGAACCAGTCTATTGTTCCATGTCCAGTTCTACCTGTTGCTTCCTGATCTGCCAACAAATTTCTCAAGACAAATATTAGTTGTACACTATTAGGAAAACCCAGGGCTTCTATCTTGTTGTTCAGTTGCCCTGTCATATCTGATTTTGCAACTCCATGGACTATAGCACACCAGTCCTATCTGTCCCTCACCATCTCCTGAAGTTTGTCTAAGTTCATATCCGTTGCATCAGTAATGCCATCTGGCCATCTTATCCCTGACCCTCTTCTATCTTAATGCTGTTCAACAAGTATCACAAATACTTTACTGTTTAAATTAGTCTAGTATTTCCAACTGTCTCCATTGTTTTTACCTTGAAATAAAATGCTTTATTTTTACTTATCTAATTTACCATCATTATTTAAGTCAAAAATAGTGATTATTTTTCTTATTGTTTTAGTAAATCCCTTGTTACATGTTTAACTCATATTTGAGTATCTCCCAACTGCTTCTTTTGCCCTAGAAGATTTATAAATGTTTGGAATACTTAAAGACTGTTTTCAAAAACGATTTCTTACATCACCCAGCTATGTCCAAACATTTGCCAAGTGCTGTGAAATGTTAGGTATAAACCATAGAAGCTTGACTTTTGCTCTCTAGAAGTTTACAATCCAGGTAGTGAAGCAAGCAGGTAGAATTGAATACAGAATATTTTCTTGAATATTTCATTTGGCACATGGATTTGAGAACTAGAGTTCCAAATTACAGATATTTAGTCTAGTGACCTGAAGATCTCTTCCTATTATGTATAACTGAAGATCTCTTCTTATAATGTATAAAGTGTACAATTGGTAGAGATAGTTAGAGAGTGGATATTGCTTAGGAAAAAAACCCCTGTCTATTTCCTGAATTTCTCTTTTACTTCCACCCTGTTGTGACTCTCATGACACTCCGGTCACAAAATGTGTGGCTCTTTCCCTCACCAGGTGGTTCAATGTGACACCACCTGGGTGGCCTACAATTCACTATTTCTGGCACTGTCTATAAGGAGATAACATCAGATCCCACATGTTAAGAATTCTTATTCCATAAGACCATTGCCACCTCACTTTAGGTACAATCCCAAGTCCATGTTGTCGCCTATGCTTCTGACCCATAGGCTATAAATTAGAGGCTCTTGTGACTTTCTTTTTGTAAGACTTTCTTTTTGCATTTGATTAATTTTAACTCAGCAGTTCTCAGAACTTAGGAAAACAGTTACTTATGCTTGTTAGTTGCTCAGTCATGACCAACTCTTTGTGACCCCCGTGGACTGTAGCCCACCAGGCTCCTCTATCCATGGAAGTCTCCAGGCGAGAATACTGGAGTGGGTTGCCATTTCCTCCTCCTGACCCAGGGATTGAACCTGGGTCTCCTGCATTGCAGGGAGAATCTTTACCATCTGAGCCACTACCAGTTTGTTAAAGGATATGATCAAATGGACACGGATATNAAAAATACAATAAAAGCCTTAACATTTTCAAAAGACCAGTTTTCTACTCAATCCACTTCCTCTTTTGTTTGATGTCAGATATTACTAAGAAGTGAGGTATTTTTTTTTCTTTCTGTATAGATATAAAAAACAGGCAAACCTTTTCAACCTCCAGGTTTTGTTGATTTTCTTTTTTCATTTTCTCACTTTCTATTGCCTGTACTGGGTCAAACCACCCTTACTGCTCCCTTAGTCTAAGGAACAGAGCAAATACTTTCCACTCATTCACTGCAGCCTTTCCTGGCTTATTCCAACCCATTCTCCACACTGCCACCATAATGGTATAAAAACAAGCATAATCATAACCCTAGAAACAGAGATTCTTGACCTGAAATCATTCATGGTTGATGACTTTAGAATTATGGGAGTCCCTTGCATTACAGACAAACCTTGTGTTTGTTTATTTCATGAGAGAAGCATTGGTATTTTATCACATCCTTGAAAGAGCCTGAGATGCCCTAAACTATTAAAAATCACTCCACAGAGAATTAAGTTGATGAGTAATGATGGGAATAGCTGATGATCTCAAAACACACACCCACAAAGTGTCTCCATTATTTATCTGGAAACATGGTTACTAGAAGTCCAAAAGGGACTGGTGACTGATCGCTATTCTTTTCTTCCCATACAGTGGTGGCAAAAGAATGACTGTCATAAAAGTGTCTGTCAAAGAGAATCACAAATATATTCATTAGAAAAGCTATTAAAGTGGGTCAGGTATAAATATATTTTGCATATCACAAAGACTCCTGAATTAAGGAAAACTGTAGAAGAGCAGATAGCCATTTTTCAATTATATATGACCAATGTGGCATTTTTTGATACCTTAGTTGGTAATTCAAAGGTCTGGAAATGCCATACCTGACTGTGTAATTTGTAGTTACTGCTTTGAACACAAGCAGTGAGTCTAGAAATTCTTAACCTGCTCAGAACAATCATGCCTTGACTTTTTCCTGTTTGTGCAATTATCA
This sequence comes from Neotragus moschatus, assembly GCA_006410615.1. NCBI lineage: Eukaryota > Metazoa > Chordata > Mammalia > Artiodactyla > Bovidae > Neotragus > Neotragus moschatus. The sequence continues at coordinate 473,123 of SJYA01000059.1, read as the reverse complement.
AGATTGCACCTCATTGAACACATTTATGCTTATGCACATGAATATTTACTGGGAAATAGACCTGAGTATTAAAGAAAAAAGCCATCCAGCTTCCTTGACTTTATCGGGAGTTTTTGTGGAGAGGCTATTTCACAAACACAGAAGCTACAAATCAAAGGGATGTGACACCTTTTTATATTATCAGGCAACATGGCAAAGAAAAAAAATGAAATGGAGTTTGTGAACTTTATTACTCAGGGTGACAAGTTAATATGTGGGTGATGGTGTGCTGCTCCCAAATGAGATTTGCTGCATCCTCGGAGCTGCTTAAAATGTCTAAAGAGAGGGGGAAGTTTCCACGCCATCGACAGGCTCGTTGGCTCTCCTGAGGAAGTTAGATTGGAAACTTATAAGTCCACAGTCGTTCGCAGGCGATAAAGTGTGTGAAGTGGAGAGCTGGGAGAGACTGTGTTTGTGTGGAGAATTTTAATGAGTTAAAGTTTCTTTTCTCTTATTAATTTCAGCATAGGGAGGTCAGTGAGCTAAGGAAGTCACCAATCTTTCAGATGTCTTTTTCCCCTAAAAAAGGCATGGTTGATTTGGTACAAGCATCATAAAGCAGAAAACCAAAAAATAGAATCAAATCAAACATGATTTTATAAGTTGTTCTCATTCTTAAGAGTATCTGCACTCACATTGACAAATGTCTTAGGAGAATGCAAGTGGAAGTCCTGGTCTGTGCACTGAAGGGCTGTTGGTCATGTGGAGAGAATATGCATGTTGGATACGACAGACTTACTCCAAGAAGCATCACTGGGTCTGCTCCCAGNTGATTTTATAAGTTGTTCTCATTCTTAAGAGTATCTGCACTCACATTGACAAATGTCTTAGGAGAATGCAAGTGGAAGTCCTGGTCTGTGCACTGAAGGGCTGTTGGTCATGTGGAGAGAATATGCATGTTGGATACGACAGACTTACTCCAAGAAGCATCACTGGGTCTGCTCCCAGACCTACTCGTGATTCAAGGCTGTGAGTCTCCTCTTTGCACATAAGACAGGTGAGTTATATTACTTGCTGGGTAAAAAGGAGGGCAGGAGGTGGGTTACCTGAAACCATCTGACTCTTTTTTTTTTTTCATCTGACTCATTTTTGTTGCCTCAGTACTGACATGATGTCCGAACGGGATCACTGAATCCGATAGAGCTAAAACGTTCTTTTGAACCTGTATGTTGGNTTACTTGCTGGGTAAAAAGGAGGGCAGGAGATGAGTTACCTGAAACCATCTGACTCTTTTTTTTTTTTTTTTTCATCTGACTCATTTTTGTTGCCTCAGTACTGACATGATGTCCGAATAGGATCACTGTATCCGATAGAGCTAAAACGTTCTTTTGAACCTGTGTGTTGCGGTGCTTGTCTGTCCTGCTGTGATAGCTTGTGCAAGTGGAATCCAGATAAACTCAAACCAATTGTCTGATTAAATGGGCCAGCTGTTTCAATCATAGCTCAAAAAATGATGTTTCTGTGTCAATATCTGTATGTTATACTTCAGAGTAAACTATTTTTACATATTCTCATCTTATGTTTTCTAAGGGAGACTTAAAAATAGTGGAAACCTGTTTTGAAATCCTTGTTAAAACCCAAGGTTGAGACACGTTTTTCCTTTTTATATGGATATTCTCAGTTTTAATAGCTTTATATTTTTACTTTTTCGTTTAGCAACTAAATTTATTTCTCTCCTCTTTGGGAGTGCTAAAATATAATCATTGAAAGGACACTTGTAGGTGTCCACATGACCTAGAATTTTTACCTTTTTTGAGATGGCACTAAAACATTTGATCTAAAATAACACAATATTTCCCTGGGTTGGGAAGGTCCCCTGTAGAAGGGAATGGCTACCCACTCCAGCATTCTTGTCTGGAGAATTCCATGGACAGAGGAACCTGGCAGACTACAGTCCATGGAGTCGCAAAAAATGGACACGACTGAGCAACTTTCATTTTCACTTTTCCCAGATTAGGCCTTCATCCATTAAAAAAAATTAGCTATGAAAGATCAGAACTTGTACTTGCTGGCTAGTGAGTGTTATTTGCTCAGTCATATCCGACTCTGCGAGGCCATGGACTATAGCCTGCCAGGCTCCTCTGGCCATGGGATTTTCCAGGTGAGAATACTGGAGTGATTAACCATTTCCTTCTTTTGGGGATCTTCCCGACCCTAGGATAGAACCCGGGTCTCCCAGATTGCAGGCAGTCTCTTTACTGTCTGAACCACCAGGGAATCCCAAAAGGGACATCAGGTTGAATTCAAAGAAACATTGAGGACCTATTATATGTCAAACCTTGTGAAAGGAATTGGTGATGAAAAGGCAAATATTACACTACTTACGAAAGTAAGTAAAGTTATTAACAACTCTAATACAATGCAGTAAATGCTATGAAAGGGAATTTGGTTGTGTGATTTCAATATCAGTAGAGTTCTGATTTGGTTGGTCTCATCTGTCAAAGAAAATATTTTTGTAGTGAGGAAATGTCACTTCTGTTCACCACTGGAAATTGCTATTTACCTATTTACTTGGATAATTTTACCAGGTGTTGCATTATAGATGATATTAAGGGAGAATAAAACAGTTACTCGTAGATCCTCCTTTGGCTTATAAACTCTGATAATTATAATGTTTAGTGTCTGCTATATATGTGGCTTCCTGCCCATCTGATCTTTTGTTGAAGGACTAAATAATTGGTTTCCATAGGATCTAGGACTGAAATCCTCACTGTGATTCATTTTATTAGTGTCTTCCTTGGGCCATTTTTTTTCCAAATAAGAATATTTACTGAGCATAAACTTAATTGCTTCAGAGGTTTTCAGAAAAGTATTATGGTCATGGCCTTGATTTGCTTTTTATCCCAAAGTTGAATTTTAATTGCTTTTTTTTCCTCAGTGACTTTTTCAGTTTTATTTTTTATGACTTAGAAAAAAAGAATCAGTTCCAATCCAGGAAGTCCCTGAATTTCAAAACTGTGAATGAAGGGCAAGAAAGGAAGAATTAGGGATGTCCTGTGATCCTCCCCGGAGAAGGCAATGGCACTCCACACCAGTACTCTTGCCTGGAAAATCCCATGGATGGAGGAACCTGGTGGGCTGCAGTCCATGGGGTTGCTAAGAGTCAGACACGACTGAGCGACTTCACTTTCACTTTTCACTTTCATGCATTGGAGAAGGAGATGGCAACCCACTCCAGTGTTCTTGCCTGGAGAATCCCAGGAACAGGGGAGCCTGGTGGGCTGCCGTCTCTGAGGTTGCACAGAGTCGGACACGACTGAAGCGACTTAGTAGCAGCAGCAGTGATCCTTGCTGTGTGGCTTACGTCTGTCTTCTTCATGTCTGCCAAAATCCAAGGCCCTGAACAGACTCCCTTCATGTTCAACTTCCGGTCACCCACAGGAGTCTCCTTGACTCTTCACCTTCTTGCTTTTACAGCTTGACTTTCCCTTTTCATTCTGCTCCATCAGGGTCTGATTCCAGTAGTGCTGTCTGGAAACCAGTGGGGTCTGATTTCTTATCCTTATCTCTGGCACTTGTACTGGCTCAGCTCTCTCTCAGTAACTATGGATATGAGTGCCCTATCCCCTGGCCCAACTGCTTAATGACATAAGCTGGAAGCCAAAGTCTGTGCTATCGTTAAAAGAGATCAGAGCATGTTGATGGAACAAGAAGAACACGGTCATCCCAAAGGGAGTGGCCACAGTGCAGGAGGCCTTAGATACAGAGAAGAAACTCACTTTGGGATTCTGGAAGCTTTCTGTGATTGGACATAACTTGTATCTGCAGGACTTGGGTGAAGACTGGTGAATAACTTTGAGATAATAGTAGTTTGCTTGACTTCAACAAGTCATATTATTTTTTTTCCCATTTAATCCCAAAACTTTACAAGTAAGAAAATTGCCTTCTTTACTCATAAAAACATATGAAAGTCTTCCAGCACCTTTTGCTGTGTCTCATATTTGAACTCTGACATTGATTTCTAATTTTTCATGCTGAGGATCCTATTTCTCATGGGATAAAGAAAATACCTGAGAATACAGGGCAAGAATTTGTGCTCTACTCTTGATGAATTACTTTGAACTGAACTGACTTGATTTAAATTCATTGGAATAAGCTTGATGAGACTGAGCCATTCCCCTGAATCAAACACTGTGCTTAGTTGCTCAGTCATGTCCACCTCTTTGTGACCACATGGAACAAGTAATATTATTTAATCTGAGGGTTTTTTTTAAATAGATTCCAACTGCACAGTGTTCTAAGGCTATTTGAGTTTTACAGAATGATTTCTGCTAAGTAAATTGCCTTAATCTTCTGAGCAGAGCCCAGGTGGCCTGGTTGTTTTAACTGTGAAAAACTGAGAGTTGTCTGTCTCCTTGGGGCATATTTATAAATACATAAAGCAAAATTTTATCATCTTGACTGTACTGTGAGTTTAAAAGTGAGCAGCCTCACCAAATTTTCCTTTGCTTTGGAAAACTGGAATAATTATAAGTGCAGATGAAACAAGTTTGTGATTTTGTTCTAGGCTTTGGTTTAGGAATTCTTCTCAGTATCTTGGAAGAGCTAAATTAAATTGCTGCTGTGAGGCCAGAGGAGGGCACCACATAATCATGATTGATAGAGTAACTGGTTAGGCTGAGCGGTTGTAGGAGGCTCAGGCATGAGGACTGTGAAGGCTCTATGTCTGTTTTAAACATTTTGGGCAGAAAACATATTGAAGTCTCTCTGTTTATTGAATCATCATCGTCTGAGCAGGAGCTGACACCCCAGCTTCAGTGGTCCGGAATGTGCTCAAGTAACGAGGAAGCAGCAGTTGGCAGGATCTGTAGTTGCAAACATTCTAAAAAGGCTCTGCATTCTGTTAAACTCTTCCTGTTTCACTCATCAGAGTTAAACTGTGGGAAGAACGGAGAAGCCAACTTTACTGTTCTTAAAAAGAACTGGGTTGGGTCTTTCTTGATCTTTGTCTCTGAGTCAGAAAAATTATTGGCTGGTTTCCAGCTTTAATTCTTCTTGGTAAATTGCTGAAATGTCTCTTTGGTCTTCAGGAAAGAGGGGGATACATTGTCTCACTTTAAAATTCATCTTTGTCTTTGGCTATTTGAGAAAAGTCTGTTTCCTTTGCTATATTCTCTTAGGCAGGATTTCTAACATCAAGACACTTTCAGACATCTTCCACAATTGTAATTTGTCTCGTATGGAAAGATGCTTCCTGTTACTGGTACTTGCTGCCTTTTGTGATCTACAGTTTGCATACATTCCCTCATTTGTAGTGGATTAACTGAGCGTGGGGGTGGGGGAGTAGGGGGTGAGCAGTGGCTAGGATGAGGGCAAAGAGGCTGAAATTTCCTCTGATCAGTTGAGGAGGATATATGCCTAACTCTGTTCTTTGACAATACTTGATGGATTCCAGCTCTTCTTGCAAAGTACATTTGAATGCCAAAAGTGGTTAGTTAATAATATGACCACATGAAGTTTAAGACACTTAAGCTTTGGACTCTCATTTGGCACCTCAGTTCTCCTTTATTACTTTCTGTATGATTTCAGTTCAGTTCAGTTCAGTTCAGTCGCTCAGTCGTGTCAGATTCTGCAGCCTCATGAATTGCAGCACACCAGGACTCCATGTCCATCACCAACTCCCAGAGTTCACTCTCACGCCCATCGGGTTAGTGATGCCATCCAGCCATCTCATCCTTGGTCGTACCCTTCTCCTCTTGCCCCCAATCCCTCCCAGCATCAAAGTCTTTTCCAATAAGTCAACTCTTCACATGAGGTGGCCAAAGTAGTGGAGTTTCAGCTTTAGCATCATTCCTTCCAAAGAAATCCCAGGGTTGATCTTCAGAATGGACTGGTTGGGTCTCCTTGCAGTCCAAGGGACTCTCAAGAGTCTTCTCCAACACCACAGTTCAAAAGCATCAATTCTTCGGCGCTCAGCCTTCTTCACAGTCCAACTCTCACATCCATACATGACTACTGGAAAAACCACAGCCTTAACTAAATGGACCTTAGTCGGCAAAGTAATGTCTCTGCTTTTGAATATGCTCTCTAGGTTGGTCATAACTTTTTTTCCAAGGAGTACATGACAAGTAAACCAATATAGACAGAACAATTATGACTTGGGGAGACAGAGTCAGTAAGGATCTTTATATTAATAAATATTGGCCCCCTTTTATGCCCACATTTTAACTTAGTGTTTAGGAACTTGGACTCTGAAACCAGACTCTCTGGGTATGAATTTGGGCTACATCCCTTACTACTGGGCAAGGTGCTCAGCCTCTCTGCGCCTCAGTTTTCTTATCTGTAATGTAGGGTAATGACAGTATCATAGGGTTATTATGAAAATTAAATGACAATTAGAACCTTTTATTTTGGAGAAGGGAATGGCAACCCACTCCAGTACTCTTGCCTGGAAACTCCCGTGGACGGAGGAGCCTGGTTGGCTGCAGTTCATGGGGTCGCCAAGAGTCGGACATGACTGGGAGACTTCATTGGAGAAGGCAACGGCAACTCTTTCCAGTGTTCTTGCCTGGAGAATCCCAGGGACGGGGGAGCCTGGTGGGCTTCTGTCTCTGGGATTGCACAGAGTCGGCCACGACTAAGCAGCAGCAGCAGCACAATAGCAGAACAATATCTGCTAAACAAATGTTTAAAGGCAAGGTACACTTGTTATGCTAGTCTTACAGAGTTTTTGTTTCTGCAGGGAACTTTTCTATCAGGTGATTTTTTTTATGGGCAGATATTGCCTTGGATGTTTNGCAGCAGCAGCACAATAGCAGAACAATATCTGCTAAACAAATGTTTAAAGGCAAGGTACACTTGTTATGCTAGTCTTACAGAGTTTTTGTTTCTGCAGGGAACTTTTCTATCAGGTGATTTTTTTTATGGGCAGATATTGCCTTGGATGTTTCATGAACACACACCAGGTGCTTCCAGGATAGAATTTCAGGGTTTTCCCATTATCTCTTGTGCACATAGAAACATTTGAGAAAGAAGAAATGGAGCAACCAAAACTTTGTGCCAAGATCATATTGCAATCGACTCCTCAACATAATTTATTTAACAAACATTTATATAGCACTTGCTATGTGCCACACACTGTTTTAAACACTGTACAAATACTAATTCATTTAATCCTCATTATAACATGAGAGTACTTGTTGAATTTCAATTAAGTGATGTGGGAAAATCCTCTCTCCTAGTGTCTGACATGATAATCCTTCAGCAAATATTTGTCGATCGGATGAATACCTATGAGTGACTTGATCAATCAGTCTATCTTGTTTGCTTTCGAAAAGCAAACAATGCACCAGGATGTTATATTAAGTGGCCCAGCATGTTCTCAGAGACTGGAAACAGTTGAGATGCTTCTTCCACAGCTAAATTCAATTTGTACCGAAGGGACAAAAATAGTCTAAATGTTCCTGTTACTTTCTCAGTATTCATTCACTTATGATTTTAATGTTAAGTTTAGCTATTTAGATGTCTTAGAATAGATAAAATCTTTGGTAACTTGTAGACTATTATGCTCATCTATATTGGCAGTTGAAAGTACCATTCTAGATTTTCATTTTAATCATTATTTTGGATTTTGAGCAGAGAGTTTTATGGTTCTAAGATTTGCCAATTTTTAATCACTCTTTGAATTGCATTCTTTATTTTTATTCCAATCTAGAAAAACATTTTACATTGTGCTTCTTAATTTGTCACTATCTTGAGAAGATTAGCAGAGAAGTACTTAATGTTTTGTAATGCTTTATCATAATTGAATATATCCACCCACTAAGCTTGAGCAATAAACTACTTTAAAAGTAAATATGTCAGATCTCTTCAAACATCCATTTGGGAACGCTTGAGAGGTAAATGCCTGTTTTTTTAAGAAGCTGCAATGCATATTTTTATTCAACATGTTATTGCTGCAGTCAACTTTAGACTCTTTATCATCACCAAATTAGTTGCATTTAGTCTTAAATTGTACTTGTTGAAGCACAGTTAAATAATAAAAAGGAATCAATGTAATAAAAACAAAACACCTAAGACTTCAATAATCTCTGTGTCTGTCTTTCTTTTCTCTTGCTCTCCTCATCTCTAGCTACTAATTGAAATATTTATCTTTTCCTCACCATGACAAGCATCTTGTGAAATCGAATTTAAAATTTTTATGGAACTTTGAGAGGTGGCAACTGAAGGGCATCCAGAAAAGGGTGATTAAGAAGAAGTGGAGAGGAGAGATAAAATATATAGGCTTTTATCTCTGAGATTAAATGTTACTGATAATCTGGGATAGACATAGGTGATTGTGGGTTGAGGAGTCAACAAGTCTTCCAGAGTCACAATGTGGGCAAAAATTACAGTTGGAAATGGACTGCTCTCGTACCTTTTTCCACTGGTGAGGGGGAAAGTGGGTTGCAGTTGATGAATTGACAGTTGGTCAAAAAATGTCCCAAATCAGCCAAGTGATGTCAGGCTTGAAGCCAAGTTGTTCTAATGAATGACTAAAAATTCCAGTCCAATTTAGACACCCTTAATAGTGTAGCCCTGAGATGATGAGAGGGGACAGTCTCCTTACTTCATGTTGAAGGTTTATTAGGGTGAGGGCAGAGTGATGAAAAGAGAAAGGATATCATTGGAAAGTCAAAGGATATCATTTCAGCTGTGAACTGAAGCCTCAAATTTGACAGTAGGATCAGTGGCCAGGCTCTGAGAAAGAAGCAACAAGTTGCTGGTGGGATTAGATCAGCATATTCCTGGACATCTCAGGATGGTGATATGGGGCTGGCTGCCTGGAGGAAAGACATTGGACTTGTTTATTTGGTTATGAGCTTTTCTATGTAGATATTTAATAAAAATTTTATTTGGCTTGACAAATATTTGTGGAAAAAAATGTTGAATGGAAGTAGAAACTTCAGGATTGTACTTCAAAACATCATTGCAGTGGGGAGGGGGGAGTCTCATTATTCACATGCCAATGGTTAAAGTAGGATGCTCAACTTCCAGTTTACAGGTAAATCCACCCTACTTCCAGATGCTTTCGAACGTCTTATAAATCTTCATCTACCTTTGTCTGCCCTTTCTGCCTGCTGGCTCGGTGATGTCAGCTTCTCATATCATGGAATTTGGCATGATGGTCTCCACTTGTCAGATTGATCCCTTCCACCTATCTGAATATGCCTGGTTCATCACCACCGTAGAGAATCATCATGCCATTTTTCTCATCTGGCCTTTCTGGCCTTTTTCCTCTGTCTACAAATACTGCCCATTCTTTAAAGTTCAATGAAACTTTTTGGGTGACTTTTCCTAAACTTTTGCGCAAACAACTGATCTATCCTAATGGGTTGAAAGTTTCTTTAGGAGTTCGGGTCAAAGCTTTATCTTCTGTTTACTGCACTGCAATCTGCTGATATGTGACTACAAACTAGCCACACCAAAATCTTCATTTGCTTTACCTGCTTTGTATTCTCTGAACAAACTCAACTTCTGCCCCTACAATTATAGATTCCTTCAGATTAATTAGAGTTTTAAAAATAGAATGAAGTTCAGTTCAGTTGCTCAGTTATCCCTGACTCTTTGTGACCCCATGAACCGTAGCATGCCAGCCTCCCTGTACATCACCAACACCCAGAGTCCACCCAAACCCATGTCCGTTGAGTAGGTGATGCCATCCAACCATCTCATCCTCTGTCATCCCCTTCTCCTCCTGCCCTGGATCTTTCCCAGCATCAGAGTCTTTTCAAATGAGGCAGCTCTTCACATCAGGTGGCCAAAGTATTGGAGTTTCAGCTTTAGCATCAGTCCTTCCAGTGAACACCCAGGACTGGTCTCATTTAGGATGGACCGGTTGGATCTCCTTGCAGTGCAAGGGGCTCTCAAGAGTCTTCTCCAACACCACAGTTCAAAAGCA
>SJYA01000059.1:443951-454913 GCA_006410615.1 Neotragus moschatus | reverse complement strand
GGGGCAGGAGGAGAAGGGGACGACAGAGGATGAGATGGTTGGCTGGCATCACTGACTCAATGGGCGTGAGTCTGAGTGAAGTCCGGGAGATGGTGATGGACAGGGAGGCCTGGCATGCTGTGATTCATGGGGTTGCAAAGAGTCGGATATGACTGAGCAACTGAACTGAACTGAACCCACATCTTCTCAGCTCCAGCTACCAGCACCTTCTTGTTGCTCTGTGAATACATTAGATGCCATTTTATGTGGGCCATCTCCTCCCACCCCGCCAGTATTCTGGGCCTGCTCATTCTCTTTCTTCAGTCCCTGCACACAGGGAGCCTGTTAGTGAGACCTCCAAACACTGTTTATAATATAACACCTCTCTGGTCACCTGACCTGGGTTTGTGTCTCTTTATAGTTTGTTGGGACTTCTCTTGTAGCTCAGTTAGTAAAGAATCCGCCTGTAATGCAGGAGAGCTGGGTTCGATCCCTGGGTTGGGAAGATCCCCTCTAGAAGGGAAAGGCTACCCACTCCAGTATTCTGGCCTGGAGAATCCCATGGACTGTACAGTCTGTGGGGTCGCAGAGAGTCGACACGACTGAGCAACTTTCACTCCTCACTCACTCTGTTGTGCTTTATGCTTGGTTACAATGCGCATATTCACTTGTGCGCATGGACTGCTGTCTGCTTCCCCCAGTGGGATGTAAGGGCTGCATCTTTACTGCCTAGAACAGTACTTGGCACTCAGTGCATTTTTGTGCTGAAAAGAATGACTAGATTGAGGTTACTCTGTTAAGATGTGGGGGGAAGTGAAGGCATCAAGTATTATCCTCTGATTGCTAAATCCATCCTTCTTAGGAGCCCCGAGGTATTGCATTTAAAATGAATATATCATTCAAGGATGAGGTAAATATGTTGGGTTGGCCAAAAAGTTTGTTCAGATTTTTTTGTGAGATGTTACAGAAAAACTCGAATGAAATTTTTGGCCAACCAATACTTTTAATGTATATTTTGTGTGTATCTTGTACCATGCATCTAACTTGTGGCAGTTTAAAGGACATGCTAAACTTGCTGAAATGAATGCTGTTGTCAGTACCTTTGGAATTTTGTGAGATCAGAAAGTGGAAACTAGGGGAGGCTTTATTGCTATAGATTTCCTAGGTTTCTGGCTAGCACCTCTCTATGAGGCCATCCATGCAAATCTTTCTATTTCAGGTTCATTTCAGTAAGGTGGACTTTTCATCGGGGATTTATCCTTTTGTGAATAATGCAATCAATAAAAGATTAGCAGGTTGTTCCTTGAAAACTAACAAATCAGCCAACAGAGTGCATATGTAGGTAAAGGCAGTACTTTTTCTTCTGTAGTACATGCCTTCCGATAATTATGAATATTATCTCTTCACCTTCACATATTATTATGTGAAAAATAGAATCAACTGTGAACATTGTATAGATACAGGTCAAAAATAACCCATGAGTCTTGCTCTTCTGTTTTTTATATTTTGATAGAATATTTGAATCTTTTTATCATATAAAGTAAGAAAAATGAAGTAAATAGTATTATATTAAAATCAAATTTATTTCTAAGTCCGTCTTAAATTTGATGTTCTCAATGAGCTTATCCTGAGCCTGTCAAACAGTGGAACAAGTTTTCTACCTTAGAACAAGGAAGTACTTTGGACTTTACTGAAAACACTCTCTGGCTTTGTATTCTAATGAACTACATAAGTGTCCCATTTGCTCTGTGAGACTGTGGCTTTAAAATTCATAGCTGCTTGGGATATGTTTTCTAAAAATTTTAAGTAAATGTTGAAAATGTCAGATTTATAATAGGGTAAAATAAGATAAAAATTTTTTTTAATTTGGTTATATTTAAGACACCATGAATGTTTATCTAGAATAAAGAATATGGCATTCATCAAACTATATTACTAAATGCTGAAAAATAAGAGTTCCTTTTGCCCTCAAATGATTCTGGTTTAAAAAAAAAATGACATAAATATCTGGAATACTAGGGGAAAATTTCTCTTTCACAAAAAAGAAAAATAATGAGCAAAATTACATTCTCTGTGCCAATACACTGTGGTTTTCTTAAGAGTTCTCACTGCAGAACTACGGCACAGGAGGAGGGCAAATATATGCAGAAAGACAAATGAATAGAACTTTTCCTTTGAATGAACAATGCAATTACTAAAATTACCAAGATGAATATTTAAGCTTTATGAAAAATCCAATGTTTCCAGCTTATATATGCACTAGTAACATGATTGCTAGAATTGTCGCATCCCATAAAATGTACTTACTAAATGGTGTAAAGAGTGAAGTAAGAAGTAACTTGGATTATTTAATACATTATCTTATCTGTAATGGAGAGTTGTTTGCATTTTTTCTGAAATCCTTTGGCCTGTTTTTGAACAATTTAGTGTTCAGAATCATCAGTGAAGGCTTTCTTCTACAGCAGTGATACTCAGGAATAGGTTAACTGATGCTTTCTTGGAAACTTTATTCCAAGCAGGGTTTGTAATGCTGTGGCTCTTTGGTTCGACCTAAATCTCATCTGTTTCATAGTTTTACTGAAATGAGATACTTCTGGAGATTTACTGAGAGCCTGTCAATTCAGTGGGAATCCCTAGATACAACAACGTTGCTACATGGTGCATCCAGAAGACACCACTCATTTTTTGATGGTTTTGAAATGAAGGGGAAATGGTTTCCAGAATGTAAGATTAGAGCCAGGGCTAAGGATGATGTTTGTGGGAAACAGCACCCATAAAACTGTCAGAAAAATAACATCTCCTTTGAAGAAAAACTAAAGAAATTTTTTTAGCTTATCCCAACTTACATGACTTATGTGGTGGTCATTTTCAAGGCAGTATTCCTTCCCTCCTGTCCCATAGGCAGCACCTAAGTATTTGGATTGGCAGTAGAGCCCATGGAGTCACCAAGAGTTGGATACAGCTTAGTGACTGAACAACAACAACACAGAGCATATGAATTAATTTCTGAAAAGAGATACAGGAAAGAGTGACTTGGAAACTGGCATGCTTTTTTCTTTCCTATCTAAATATTCATACCCTTATTTTTCCCTCTGCCAGGCACATGGTGTTGGATATCAGGCTATTACCAGGGACAATATCAGGATTGCACACTTCTTTCTGTATGTCATGCTTTTATATAGGGCATTGACTCTGGAAATAATCACCAACAATTACTACTGTTAGTTACATAGTATGACAGAGACCCTTCAACTATTATCCTTCCATGGCATTTTCATTACAAATCCCATTAAAATGTGATTTATTGTTTCAAGTACCCCATACAGTATCCAGAATCGCTGTTCAAGGCTGATATTATAAACCACTCCATAGCTTTCTTCTTGGTCTGTCAAGCAAAACCTAAAGGTCTACTGTCCAAAAACCTGTGTATGTGTTGTAGTTAAAGAATGCCTATGGAACCTTTAAAAGAAACTAAACTCTTGCATGAAACTACCTTAAATGGGGACTCCTGTTGATTATTTAGTTGATTATTGTTGGCATTAACCAGCACAGCCACATTCTCTCAGGCCTTTTCCCTGGGTCTGAGTGTGTCTGTAGAATATAAATGGTTTCAGGACAGGAGCTACATCTTTTCAAGGCACCGTTTTGATTTATAGTATTTAATATCCATAGATGTAAAGTATTGTGATGCTGAATGTAATAAGGATGAAACTAGATTTTCTTTAATTCTAAAATTTATTGTGAGAATCATAACACCAGTGCTTTTAGTCTCAAGACCTCCCTGGCTCATGGATAATTTCATGAACTGTCTCAGAACTTCTTCCTTTGCCCTGATTAGTTTCTGTGACTGTGTGTGTATGTGTATATATGTGCAGTGGACCACCAGGCTCAGTGTCTTGACACAGGACAGAGCTTGGCAGGGACTCACCTAGAAAAGAACTTCTCAGAGTCCTGGATTTCCTCCAGCCCCTTGAAGGAGACCAGGCTCTCAGGCTGTGTGACCAAGTGGGCTTGTGGAATCTCGGTTTCTACCTATCTCAGTTCCTGATTGCTATTGGCGGATGTTAGGGAGCCCAGTTCCCAGCCATAATCCTCTGTGTGACTTTTCTTTCATTTGGCCCCGACCATAGGGCTTCCCTGGTAGCTCAGCTGGTAAAGAATCTGCCTGCAATGCAGGAGACCCTGGTTCGATTCCTGGGTTGGGAAGATACATTGGAGAAGGGATTGGCTACCCACTCCAGTATTCTTGGGCTTCTCTGGTAGCTCAACTGGTAAAGAATCCACCTGCAATGTAGGAGACCTGGGTTTGATCCTTGAGTCAGGAAGATCCCTTGAAGGGAATGGCTATCCACTCCAGTATTCTGGCCTGGAGAATTCTGTGGGCTGTATAGTCCATGGGATTGCAAAGAGTTGGACACAACTGAACGACTTTCACTTTCATAGGAAATAACAAAGACTGCCAGTTAAAGCTGCCTTCCTCACACCAGGCTTAGTGCATGGCTAATATATTTGGAAGTGTCTGGAGGGAATGCAGTTGAGGGTTCTAGCCCCCTGGCTGGCCATGCTCTCAACCATTTCTGCATTTCCAGCCTCAGTTCAGTCAGTCAGTTCAGTCGCTGAGTCATGTCTGACTCTTTGCAACCCCATGAGTTATAGCACGCCAGGGCTCCCTGTCCATCACCAACTCCCGGACTTCACTCAGACTCACCTCCACTGAGTCAGGGATGCCATCCAGCAATCTCATCCTCTGTCATCCCCTTCTCCTCTTGCCCCCAATCCCTCCCAGCATCAGAGTCNTCACACAGGACCACAGCCTTGTCTAACTCAATGAAACTAAGCCATGCCCTGTGGAGCCACCCAAGACGGCGGGCATGGTGGAGAGGTCTGACACAATGTGGTCCACTGGAGAAGGGAATGGCAAACCACTTCAGTATTCTTGCCTTGAGAACCCCATGAACCGTATGAACACTATTTCCAGCCTAGGGACCTCCATCTGGAGATGTTTCTATTAGGGGTCTTTGGCAGAAGCCACTCTCAGTTGCCTCTGCAGAGACCTCCTATCTAGGGGAGGAGGTGTGAAACTTGAAAACACTTTTTCTCCATCTGACCCAGTACTTAGTACTTTTTCACTTCTAGCCGTTCCCTCTCCCTCTTCTTCCTGGCCCTCAGGTACATAAAAACCCGAAGAGCCTTTTATTTTGGACTCAGTTGGCAGTGAGATGATTCTCCATCTGGGCTTATCCCCCAGGCCCTGACATGGAGCTGATTCTTGAGGAAAAGTGGTACAGTGAGGGAGCTGGCACCTTCCCTGTTTGATCTTTTGNACTTTTTCACTTCTAGCCGTTCCCTCTCCCTCTTCTTCCTGGCCCTCAGGTACATAAAAACCCGAAGAGCCTTTTATTTTGGACTCAGTTGGCAGTGAGATGATTCTCCATCTGGGCTTATCCCCCAGGCCCTGACATGGAGCTGATTCTTGAGGAAAAGTGGTACAGTGAGGGAGCTGGCACCTTCCCTGTTTGATCTTTTGCTTATACTGGCTCTAGAAATGATTGATGGCTTGACTGTTTCATTTTGAATTGTAATCTTACTTGACCCCTTTAACACCTGGGGCTCAAGCCCAGCTCAGTTCAGCCCCTGACAGCTGATATTACTTGTATGTAGCAGCATCTCACCCCATTTCATATGAGACTTTCAACGTCAGAATTTGAACCAGAAGTCTAGCCATCGAACCATATCTTGGGGTAGTATATACAGCAGAGAATTCACTGTTGATCATTACTAGGACAACTGATTTTATAGGTGAAGCCAATCCTTAAAACTCAGTCTTGAACTGTCTTCCTTCATTTGTCTGTCATGGTTTAAATTTCCTGCAATGTAGATAGAAATTTTAACTAGTACTATCTTTAATTAAATAATAATGAATATTCATTGAATGAAAACTTTATGGCATATAAAGTTTATGGAGCAAAAATGTGGGTGCATAATGCTTAAGGGCAGATGAGTAGAGCATTATGTTTGCATGGACTGTTGCTCACCAGGCTCATCTGGCCAGGCAAGAATATTGGAATAGGTAGCCATTTCCCTTCTCCAGGGGATCTTCCTGATCCAGGGATCGAACTCATGGCTCCTGCATCACAGTCAGATTCTTTACCATCTGAGCCACCAGAGAAGCCCATAATGAACATTCGTTGAATGAATACTTTATGCCATACACTATGCTTGGCATATAGTAATACAAAATCTCACAACTTCTGTATAAAATATTGGAGCAAAATGTTGGTGTGTAATGCTGGGAAAGATTGAGGGCAGGAGGAGAAGGGAAAGACAGAGGTTGAGATGCTTGGATGGTATCACCGACTCAATGGACATGAGTTTGGGTAAACTCTGGGAGTTGGTGATGGACAGGGAGGCCTGGTGTTCTGTGGTTCATGGGGTCACAAAGAGTCGGAGACTACTGAGTGACTGAACTGAGCTGAATGCTTAAAAGCAGAATGAGTAGAACATTATGGTTGCAGGAGATCATTTTCTTACAATAGCGAGGTGCTGACTAGTTGTTGGTGGATGTGGAGTTGAATAGGTAGCTAGCAAAGACAGGGTGACTAGAAAATGTAGGTATCCCTCTTCTGGTCATGTAGGAGGGAGTGCAGGGCATGGCCCTAACTTCACCATGTCTCTGAGATGTCAGATGGGAAGTAAGTCGGATGGATAAGTGGAAGCAATATGGTAGGTATCAGAGACAGTCCTTGTAGTATGGAGAACTGTGCATGTTAATATTGAGCCAGCCCAGCTAATCCCATAAACAGATTCAAACCCTAAATCATCCACCTCAACCCTGTACATATAATCAGAAGCTGGTAGGCAAGGCAGCTAAGTTGCTGATTTATCTGATCTGATGAAAATTACTTGTAAACTGGACCAGAAGGAGAACATTAATCACGTAGTTGTACAAGCTAGTAAGTGGGAAAAAAAAATTGAGCAAGTATTGAGAAATCATTTATGACTGGCCCATCTGTTGAGTGAAAAGGTTATGGACTTTATTGAAGTACAGGACTGCTGCTTTCTGTTTTGAGGTAGAAAGTTGAGAAAGACTATCACTTCTATTATAGAATGAGAACAATAAACTTAAATAGCAAAGAGCTAAAGAATCACAAGTGAATTAAAGTCTAGAAAGAGATCATGGTCCTGCAGAGAAGGACCCATGACTGCCCTCTTCTCTGGGGGACAGCAGAAGGAGGCACCAACTTACCCCCAACCGGATAGGAAGAAACCAGATGAATTTTTAATAAGCATTTAGCAATGCATGTTGATTGGTTTGTTGGATTAGACCATTGGTCAGAGAGCAAAGCCACATCTACCTCTCAATTCTTCCGCTGAGAGTACAGAGGCAGCATGTTGCAGGCTGGGGGCAAAATAGGAAAACTAAGACATTTCTCTGAGGCACATGGTGTCTTTGTAGCATTTAGGGCAATTGCATGAAAAAAAGGCTGAATGCCAAAGAATTGATACTTTTGAACTGTAGTGCTGGAGAAGACTCTTGAAAGTCCCTTGAACTGCAAGGAGATCAAACCAGTCAATCCTAAAGGAAATCAACTCTGAATATTCATTGGAAGGACTGATGCTAATGTTGAAACTCCAGTACTCTGACCACTTAATGCGAAGAGCCAACTTATTGGAAAAGACCCTGATGCTGGGAAAGATTGAGGGCAGGAGGAGAAGGAGGCAACAGAGGATGAGATGATTGGATGGCATCATCGACTTGATGGACATCAGTTTGAGCAAACTGGGAGATAGTGAAGAACAGGGAAGCCTGGTGCATCATAGTCCATGGGGTCTCAAAGAGTTGGACACAGCTTAACAACTGAATGACAATAACAAATGACATGTAGTTTGCCAAAGGCTGGAGGCAGGGCCAGAGAACTGAGAGAAATCCCTTTGGCATATCAGGTATTTACTGATTGCAACACAACGGCACATTGAAGATTAGGGAAGAATAGTAGGGTGGAGAAGGATTTTCATGGTTTGGGATGGGAAAACAAAGGGATTCTGCAGAGGTCTTAAAAGCTGTTGGATACATTATAAAGTATGGAGAGACCTTTGAATCATTGCTTGTGTTCAGATCACAATCCCTGATCTTGCTACTGAAATATTCTAAATTATTGGTGACTAGGATTTAAATATAGCTACAACAAATCCAAACTCAACTACAAATTAAATGAGCTCATCCTGGAACTGGCACAGCATCACTTCTGTTGCATTCTGTTGATTAAAGCCAGTTTGCAAAGCCAGCACAGATTTGAGGGTAAAATAATCTCCATCTCAGTGTGAGGAGTGATGAACATGTACGGAGAGGATAGGAATTGTTAGGACCCCTATTTGTAGATTAGTTAGGGACTTAAGCAATACATCTATATAATCCCTGGTTTTAAGAATGAGCAATAAATTTTAAGAATCAGTTCAGTTCAGTCGCTCAGTCGTGTCTGACTCTTTGCGACCCCATGAATCGCAGCACGCCAGGCCTCCCTGTCCATCACCAACTCCTGGAGTTCACTTAGACTCAGGCCCATCGAGTCAGTGATGCCATCCAGCCATCTCATCCTCTGTTGTCCCCTTCTTCTCCTGCCCCCAATAATCCAGAATAAACTAGAAAATATTTCAAAGGGGATGATAATGAAAATGCAACCTGTCAAAATTTGTGGAATGCAGCTAGCATGTTACTTAAAGGAAAATTTGTAGTTAAATGCTTATATTAGATAAGTGTGTTTTAGTAGCTCAGTCGTGTCCAACTCTTTGTGACCCCGTGCACTGTAGCCCACCAGGCTCCTCTGTCCCTGGAATTCTCCAGGCAAGAATACTGGAGTGGTTTGCCATTCCTGTCTCCAGGGGATCTTCCTGATCTAGGGATCGAATCCAGGTCTCCCACATTGCAGGCAGATTATTTACCATCTGAGCTACCAGGGAAGCCCACAAGTGTTTAAAATAAATGTTCTAAGTTTCCTACTTAAAAAAATGTAGGAAAACAAGAGCAAATCAACCAAGAAGAAGAAAAGTGCTAGTCGCTCAGTTGTGCCTGACTCTTTGCAATCCCATGGACTGTAGCCCAGTATGCTCTATCCATGGAATTTTCCAGGCAAGGACACTGGAGTGGGTTCTTTACCATCTAAGCCACTAAGAAGAAGAAAGTAATTTATAAAAATATAAGCAAAAACCAATAAGATATAAAGTGGACAAACAATAGAGAAATTTAACAAAGAAACAAAAGCCAAAAGCTAGTTCTTCAAGATTACGAAAATCAATAAAACTCCCTAACAAATAGCTCAAAAGAAAAAGAGAGGATCCCCTCCCACAAATTATCAATACCAAAAATTGAAAATAGAACATCACTGAAAGAAAAATAAAGAGATGTTATGAACAACTTTATGGTGGTAATTGTGATGTTCAGGTAAGACAAGTAAATTCTTTGATAGACACATACTATTGAAACTGATACAAGAAGAAGCAATATCTGAATAGCTTCATATCAGTGAAAGAAATTGACTCTGTAATCAATCACCAGAAAAATACCAGGACCATATATCTTCACTGATGAATCCTAACAAATATCTAAGGAAAAGAACTGCTGATCTTACACAAACTTTTCCAAAATACAGTGAAGGAGAAGACACTTTATAACTTGTGTTTTGAGCATTTCCAAATACCAAAATTGGAGAAGGACGTCTCAGGATAAGAAAAATACAGACAATTATCTCTCATGAGCACAGACCCAGAAATCTTCAGTATAATGTTAGCAAACAAAGTCTAACAATATATAAAAATATATTCCATTAAAATATGCTGTGGCCATTTATGAAAATCAAGGTAAATGTCATCGTGTTATTGTAAACTAGTTAGAAAATGATTAACATAATAAAAACTCTTCGTGGTAACACAAATGCCTTTCAGGTAGAACTTCAAGTTGCTAGGTGAGATTTTTAACTTGTCAAAGTCAGGCTGTTGCCTTCATGATGGTACATGTTTGAATTAGTGAAATATTTGAATTAGTGTTACTTTAAAATCAACCTCCCTCCCAATCTATTATCCATGTGTCTATCTCTATCATCTGTCTATCTAGTTCACATTATTCTCTTTTCTTTAATCATGCTCTTGTTGTTTACTGACAGGTTTTAGTAGACTTTATCTTCCTCCATATATGTGTCCTAGAATGTGCTGATCCTTAATTCTGTGACCTATACAGCCAGGCCTTACAAGAGCCTTCTTGGTCCAGATATGTGCGGTGCTAGTAGAGTGAACTGCTTTGAACCTGCCTTTGTTGATATGTTTCCCAAACTTACCTCTTTGATTTCAGACACTTTAAGAAGGCTGTAGATCTCTAACTATAGATATTCTTGAAGAGAGAAACATAGTTTATGAGATTCGTTGCGAAGCAAACATCCCTGAGTAAAGCAGCTGCTCAGAAACATGTTCTCTGTGCCCTTGTCAGGATCCTTTCCCCCTCTTATCTATTATCTGTTTATCTGTCTTCTGTTTGTCTGTTGGTCTGTCTCTTCGCCCACTTACCAATCCATTCATTGTCACTGTCTTTAATGCATTCTTATTTATTTACCCTACACATTTTCTTTTCCTTCTCCTTTCTTTTGTTCAGATATCTATAGCTATATGTCTCTCTATACAGATACACACACTCACACAAACACACACACGCACACAGTTCTCCATATCTGCTGCTTCTGCATTTATGGATTCAGCCAACTGTGGATTGAAAAAAAATTTTTTAAAAGTTCTAAAAGCAAAACTTGAATTGCTGCATGCCAGCAACAGTTTACATTATCATTTCCATTTTATTTATTAGTTATGTAGCATACTGTATTAGGTATTATAAATCAAGAAGCAACAATTAGAACTGGACATGGAACAGCAGACTGGTTCCAAATCGGGAAAGGAGTACATGAAAGCTGTATATTGTCACCCTGCTTATTTAACTTATAT
>SJYA01000059.1:309158-441680 GCA_006410615.1 Neotragus moschatus | reverse complement strand
TATTCATTGGAAGGACTGATGTTGAAGCTGAAACTCCAATACTTTGGCCACCTCATGCGAAGAGCTAGCTCATTGGAAAAGACCTTGATGCTGGGAGGGATTGGGGGCAGGAGGAGAAGGGGACGACAGAGGATGAGATGGTTGGATGGCATCATCGACTTGAGTTTGAGTAAACTCTGGGAGTTGGTGATGGACAGGGAGGCCTGGTGTGCTGCAGTCCATGGGGTCACAATGAGTCAGACACGACTGAGCTACTGAACTGAACTGAGGTATTATAAGTAATCCAGAGATAATTTTAAGTATACAGGTGGTGTATACAGATGATCTGCAAACAGGAGGCCATTTTATTAAAGGGACATGAGTATCCTGGGATTATGGTATCTGTGGAGGTCCTAGAACCAAACACCAGAGATACTGAGGGATTGCCTGCCACCCCCACTCATATATGAAAACATTCTCAGTAGGAAAACTTTATGTCTTAGAAGCAACCCTGGAAGTTTAATATCATCTATGCTGTATTTTTTTTTTTCCTTTCCTCCTTCCTTTTTTGCTCCTCTCCCCATGTTCTCTGTTTGTCTCTTCTTTTTGTGGGAATAAACACTCTGGGATTCTGGTATGCAAGAATTTCTAGCTAATTACATTTCACTTTTCTAAGAGAGTTATATTTATATGGTATGTGCTGTTTCATCAACTTATTTAACCATAGAATTGTTTTTTTGAGGGACATTTTATGGAAACAGTTTTATATGGAAAAAAATTGGGACATTCTGCTCTATTTTATTAAAAATTCTGTTCTCTTGCTTTTACGATATTTTTCAATAATAAAAGCAAAGTAAATGTTCATTATAAATGACACTTTTACAAATGCATGAATTTAAAAGTTAACAGTTCTCTTACATTTTAACTAAATGGACTCTCCATGAAGGAGAGGGCCATGTCTGTCTGAGTCACTGTTATATCCTCCTGTCCAGCACATTGCTGGGTACTGAGTAGGCCCTAAGTAAATATGTGTTGCATTTTCTAAACTGGTACAAACATATAAGGCATGTCTATTAATCAGAAGCTAAAATATATTTGCAACTATTCTGCATTTACATGTGGTATAGTTCTTAATCAGTGACTCACAATCAATTCATAGTCGGTCTGTGTAATATGAAAGTCCTTGCTTAACATAGATGAAATCCAAGGCTTTAGCCTGAATTATTGCAAGAATTTATGAATATATTCTCAGAAGCAATGGACTACTCAGAATCTCCCTCCTCATAAAATAGCATTACTAATATAGTGACCCAGAATTCTATTTTATGCAACAGTTTTAGGTTCACCTGCTATTTCTCTGCATCGTTCATGTTACAGGCAGTGGTAACTCTTCTGTCATTCAGGAAAAATATTACAGACTTTCAAATCACAGACCTAAATAATTGCTATTCTGTCTATAGGGGGAATCAGTGTTGGCAGCTGCCTTCTAATTTAAAAACCACTTTACCCTGTACTACTCTCTATGGCAAATCATAATTTGAATTTATTTTGGTAACTAGTTCTTTAAATTTGAAAACAAATTCATGGAAGCTATTAAATGTTCAAATAGCATGGCAGACAGTACAACAAAAATAAATCTAAAAAAAAAAAGTCTAGATTCTGCAGTTCCTTGCAGGGGGCACAGGCTCAATCCCGTTTCGAGGAACTAAGATAGCACATATTATGCAGTAGAGCCGCAGGTTAAAAAAGCAGCCTAGAGACCCCTACCCGTATATCTCCCCTTTCCAGATGCAAATGCTCTAACAATTTCATGTGTTTTCTTCCAGAAATTTTTGATGACAAATTTTAGCTTCCAGGATAAGAGAGAGTTAAACAGAGACATGTAGACAAAGCAAATAACACAAGATCATTAAAAAAGGAAAAAAAGAGAAAGAAAATAGTCCTCTTGATTCCATATGGGCTTCCCTGGTGGCTCAGACAGCAAAGAATCTTGCCTGCAATGCAGGAGACACAGGTTCAATCCCTGGGTCGGGAAGATCCCCTGGAGAAGGAAATGGCAACCCTCTCCAGTATTATTGCCCAGAGAATTCCATGGACAGAGGAGCCTGGTGTGCTACAGTCCATGGGGCTGCAAAGAGTTGGACACAACTGAGTGACTAACACACATAGATTACATGTATCTAAATGGGAAATAGAAATTAAAATACACACATGCACTTGTACCCCAGGCCTCCTGCTTTCCATCTTCTCCATGGTGTTGCTGACAATCCCAGCCTATCTTTTGTGACTGTGAAAGTATGGAATGGATGGTTTCTTGGCCCTTGCCCTGGTGGTCTGTCATTTGAACACCCCTCCTAAGAAGGAGCCGTGTTAAAAAAAATTCCCTACTTCACTGGTAACTGTCTTGCTTGTTTTTTTTTTTTTTTCTTTAATGGATAAAGGATATTCTCAAAATGATAATGGCAGGTGGGTGATACAGATTTGGAACTGGGCAAGTCTGTGTGGACTTTCTTTAAACCAGTTCATAACGGGAGCACTTTATCTCCCAGGGGGCATTTGGCAATGTGTCTGGAAACATTGTCGACTGTCATGACTCTGGGTGGGTGATCGTTGCAGGCCCCAAGTGGGCAGAGGCCAGGGATGCTACACATCGTATGAGGCAGAGGACAGCCTCTCCAAAAAAAGAGTTATCCAGTTTAGGATGCAANCCAGGGGGCATTTGGCAATGTGTCTGGAAACATTGTCGACTGTCGTGACTCTGGGTGGGTGATCGTTGCAGGCCCCAAGTGGGCAGAGGCCAGGGATGCTACACATCGTATGAGGCAGAGGACAGCCTCTCCAAAAAAAGAGTTATCCAGTTTAGGATGCAATACCACTAAAGTTGAAGGACTCTACTTTAATTTAGCTGTTTTGCCAGTTTTTCTTTTGGGGACAATAATTTTCATTCAGAGAAACAACTCAAAATAAGCAATCATGTCAATAGCAATAAAATTCTCTGCAGCTTTCCACTGGATTTACAGTTCAGGTTCTTGAACCTCAGAACATAATGGGAGAGTTTGGTGTCTTACCAGTTCATCCAGAAAATAATTTTTCTTATAGCATTATCTACTCTTAGCCTTTTCTCCCCTTTTTTTAAAAATATCTTTTCTGATTATATTGCCAATGGGAAAAAGCCCAACATATTGCAGGGAGATGAAACTTGAGTAGTAAAGAATAATAGCAAATAACTGTTCTATATCTGTTCAAAAAATACTAAAAAAATAGCATGTCCCTTGTTCATTTTCCTTTGCTGAGTTTTATTGCCAGCTACTTTTAATCTTGTTCTAACCAGAATCTTTACACAGATACCCTATTTCAGTTAAAACTTGCTACATAAAACCCCTCTTAGGGTGAAGCCTGACCACTGTGTTCTGGTGGGATAATTGTATTTAATCTGCTCACTTCTGAATGTCATCACAGATTAAAGCGTGTAAAAAATTAAATACTGTTAGGTTGCGTTGACTCTGGGTTAGAAGATTTTTGACCTATAGTAAATCGTGCCTTTGCTTCATTTTGGAGCATTTTGTTGGCCTAAAAGAAAGTGTGGAATATTGAACATCTAAAGTTAGTGAGCTAATTAGGTTGTTGGATCTGCAATAAAGTGGTTTAGATGGTGTGGAATACAGCCCCTTAAGCTGTTGATGAGGAAGTGGAGACTCCAACAGGTAAGTGACTGGCCCTGGATCACTGGTCAGTGGGGATCCTGAGGCTAGGGTTCAGCTCCCCTGCGCTCCCCCACCTCATCTGAGTCCAGTGCTCTTTTGGTGCTATTTCTGTGCAGCAATTCCTCATTATTACCATGTGACCAGAGCTGCCCAAAGTGAAATATGCCAAAGCCAGACCATAATACCTTGTATATATTCATCATTTTAGACTATTCAAGCTACGTTCACATAGTGTGTTATCTCATATCAGAAACAAACTTATTACATAAACAGAATAAGAATTATCTCAGTTGATCAGAAGAAAATGGAGATACTAAGTAATTTATATGAAAGTGAAAGTGGCTCAGTCATGTCTGACTCTTTGCAACTTGAAATTTCCAGGCCAGAACACTGGAGTGGATAGCCTTTCCCTTCTCCAGGGGATCTCTCCAACCCAGGGATCAAACTTAGGTCTTCTGGATAGCAGGCAGATTCTTTACCAGCTGAGCCACAAGGAAAACCCAAGGATACTGGAGTAGATAGCCTATCTCTTCTCTAGTGGATATTCCTGACCCAGGAATTGAACTAGGGTCTCCTGTATTGCAGGCAGATTCTTTACCAACTGAGCTATCAGGGAAGCCCTTTATTTAATTTATATGAAGCCCTTAATTTAATTTAATTTATTTAGGTGAAGTTAAATAATAATAAGACCTAGATGTCCCAGTTCAGGTCTCTTCTCTCCAGTTCCCTGCAGGTTTATTATAGAGGCAAATAATTCTGCACTGGTATAAAAATAGCTGCTCTCTTTTGGTTGCATACTGTGTGTCTGCTACTGTGCAAAGTGTATATGTTAGCCCATTTATCTTACACAATAGCTCTAAAAGGATTGATTTTTCATCTTATTTGCATGATGAATAATTTGAGGTTTAGTTAGGTTTGGTAACCTACTTAAGTTTACAGCTTTAATAAGTTTAGACTAAGATTTGTTTCTTTCCAGAGTACATATATGAACAACTATACTGTACTACCAGTGTTGTTCAGTATGGTTTTTCATTTTTTTAAGAAAAATATATTTATTTGGCTATGCTAGGTCTTATTTGTGGCACATGGGATTTTTTTTTTTGGTCCAGCATGTGGAATCTTTAGTTGTGGCATGTGGAATCTCAGTTCTTGACTGGGGACTGATTGTGTCTGAAACCTCATTGTGTCACTACGGAGGAGCTTTTAATAGATCACTCATAACTTAAACACAAGATACTCTATTTGTTCTCTGCTTTATTATGCAATTTTGTCTCCTGCCAGTCCACCCTATGCTCTGCTCTAGCCACCCTGGGGTTTGGTAGTTTTCCAATGCTGCTTTATGTGTGTGTATTTCCGGTTCTTCAGATTACACTGCCACCCGCCTCCTCCTCCAGCCCCAACCTGGCCCCTATTTAATTCTTTTTCTTTAAAACTCCCTTCAAGAATATTGCTTCTGAGCTCCCCAAACACTCAAAACATGGTCTGTCATGGCCCCTATCACTGTCGTTGATAACTGATTTTCCTCTCCATTTTTTATGAACTATATGGTAGAAAGCACCGTTTCTTATGTGTCTTTATTTCCCCAATGCTTAGCTCAGATCCTGGCATATGATGGCAAGCCAATAAAGTTGGATGAGAGTAGTAATATTGCACAAGTTTGGGGACTGAATAGATATGGAAAGTAAAGAAGAGAGAAGAGTGAAAGATGATTCCAGGATATCTTCTTTGGGTAGCTGGAAAGAGCTTTATGATATTAACTGGAACAAGAGGCTTAAGAGAATGATAATGAATCTGGTTGTGAAAAGGAACATTGGTAAATTTGGGCTTGCTCATGACTAAAGAACAGCAATCTTCAACCAACTAAATATTATGTATCTGGTAGAGTAGTTAGAAATTTAGGTTTAAGGACAAAAAGCCTGAAAAAGTTATCTTTTGTAATTGTAAAATAAATAGACCTTAAGTTTCTCTTTAATGCATATGTTTATGCAAATGAAAGAGTGGGCTGGCTTGCTTGCTCAGACTGTAGGTTTTCCTCCATTACCTCTTTTGACATTGCTCATGCAGAAGTAGAAATTGACTCTACACTTTATGAGCAGCTGATCTGCAGCAAGTGAGTACACTTTATGAGTTTGGCTGAAATGGAATGCTGTGTGCAAATGGAATGTCTTTTGGTAGCTAAATGGATCTTAATAACTGTGTAAATATCATTCATTGAATTAGTGAACTAGGAGTAGTTTGCTTTAAGATGCTTATGCCTTTGGTTTATAAGCCTTATTATCCAAGCAGAAAATTTTTTATGGAACTGGACTTTCTGTTTTTATATTCTAGACTGGGGACCCAGTGTAGACTGGAAACAAAGAACAGAGGATAGAGTCCTGTGATGAATAAACTTGCTTTGTGAGAATTATAGAGATAAAGGAGAAGGGTAGATAATATACAGTTAACCATTTTGCTTTTTATGGAATAGACCTGTCTGGTTATTTCACTACTATTTTATCTCTGACATGCATGCATATCTTTTGGCAAAATGTAGCCACGATGATTTTTACTTCCACAAGAATTTTGAAAATACAGAATTTCTCTTTAATTCTCTGACAGAGGGGCTAGTTAGCAGAGCTTTGTTGTTGCTCAGTTGTTCAGTTATGTCTGACTCTTTGTGATCCCATGGGCTAGAATTCTCTTAACAGAGAACTTACAGTAAATTCAGTATAAATAGAAGAAAGGTAAGCTCATTGCTGAGAAGTAGAACTCTGTCAGGCAAATGTTGGATAGCAACAATATTTTTGCCTTCCCAGGTCTTCCTGGGAGCACGTCACTGAATGATTAAATACGAGTGTTCTGAAATAGGGACCATTTCTGTTATGGGCTGAATTATGTCCCTGCCAAAAGTCATCTGCTGAAGTCCTGCTTTCAAATGTGCTTTCAAAATGGAGATAGGGTCCTTACAGAGGAAATGAGGTTAAAATAAGGTCATTAGAGTAGGTTTTAATCCAATAAAAGAGGAAATTTGGACACGTGGAGGAATGATCAGGTGAAGATACAGGGTAAAGCCAAGGAGAGAGACCTGGAGCAGATCCCTCCCTCACAACCCTCACAAGGATTCAGGCTGAAGACACTTTCAACTTGGACTTCTCACCTCCAGAAGTGTGAAAAAATGTTTGTTTCAGCCACTTGCTCTGTGGTGCCTTGTTGCTGTAGCCCTAGCACACTAGCACAGGGTCTTATCTTTGTATCCTCAGGCCTTAGTGTGTGGCCTGGGATATAGCAAATTCTCAATAATCATATTTGTATCAAAGGAGTAGGAAGAGATCATGTTGGTCTTTGAAAAAGGGTTAGTGCAACTTGAGGAATAAGCACAATTCACAAACTATTATCCACTTAAAAAAAGAAAATCACCTTGCAATCAAGAGATACCACAACTTCAGGTGTGTGTTCTCAGAATGGGTCCTGTGTGTTGGCCGCGGTCATTAGAGTGGGCATCGGCCCTACTTTCAGAGAGGTCATTGCCCGGATTTCTTCATCCTGGGAAAGACACAGTGAAAGGTCTCATTGG
Source organism: Neotragus moschatus (assembly GCA_006410615.1). Classification (NCBI taxonomy): domain Eukaryota; kingdom Metazoa; phylum Chordata; class Mammalia; order Artiodactyla; family Bovidae; genus Neotragus; species Neotragus moschatus. The sequence goes on along the minus strand of SJYA01000059.1, from coordinate 434,444 downwards.
CAAAAGTGTCTTCCTCTGTACCCCTAGTTCTCTCTGTATCAGTAATAGCACTTTTTTTTTGGTGTGTGTATTAGGGGTCTTCAATCATTTAATTCTAGTCTCCTGAACATTTACATTCAAATTTTCCTGCCAGTAGGTAGGGAAGTAGGATGGCATGGTTGGGTTCCAGGCCATTGATCAGATAATCATTGGAATCAACTGGGATTCCACTATACATTTGCCAATATTATTTTGGTGTTCTTTTTTTAGACTTGCAGCAAAATCAAATATTTACACTGTGTATGAACTTTTTACTGGATTCTGTGGAGTTGAATGGAGCATAAAATACATAAAGCTGAGTTTAAGTTGGACTAATAATCTTTTCTCATTTTGAGAGCTGGTAAATACTCTTTAGCAATCTGTGGACATGTCAACATTTCAGTCTTGCTTTCTGGGGTTGAGAATTATTCTTTGTTGCAACATTCTCAATTTGTTGACTCTTTACAGCTGCTGCAACAACCCTAGGCAGTGAATTTAATTGTGCTGAGTCACATAATCTCCTTATTTTCATCAGCATTCCTCTTCTGATCCATTGTCTCCTGTTCTTTTCTTATGAATGTGTTGTGTATAGTGGGCAGATGTTGAGAGGGCCTGCAGCTTTCCAGTGGCTTTACAGTTTCTCAGTTTTTCTGCCTCTTTTTTAAAAAAAATTATTTTAATTTTTAGTTGAAGGATAATTGCTTTACAGTATTGTGTTGGTTTCTGCCAAACATCAACATTTGTGCCTCTTTTCTTAACTGCTCTCTCTGTGTAGCTCTGTGATTCTTCTCCTAATCATAATCACTGAAGGAAGTTCTCTGCCCCATGCCCTACTGCTTTGATCCTGCTACTTTACCTCACTCTCATTCCAGCCCTCCACATTGGGAATTTTCCCTTGTCTGCTTCATCATNATGGGATTCTCCAGGAAAGAATACTGGAGTGGGCTGCCATTTCCTTCTCCAGGGAATCTTCCCGACTCAGGAATTGAACCAGGGTCTCCTGCATTGCAGGCAGATTCTCTACTGACTGAGCTATGAGGGAAGCCCTATATATGATATACCCCACTTTAAATACGACACTGTGTTGTTATGTGTACAGCAGTGTGACACAGAAAATAATATCTCTAAAGTGTACTAAAAAGACTCTTTTCTAGCTTCATTTTTTCTTACTAGTTAGTGATTTATCCATCTTTTCTGAGTTGCTACAAGTAATCATTTTCCTAGTTTCACAGATTTTGGAGTCATATTTTCAACTTCTGCTCAGTGGATATTTTTATCATAGATAATAATTGCCTTCGGATCTCTCCCTCTCTCTTTTTTTGGTTTTGGGTTCTTTTGATCATGTTACATGGCTTGCATAATCTTTGTTCCCTGACCAGGGGTTGAACCCAGGGCCCAGCACACAAAATCCCCAAGTCTTAACCACTGGGCCACTAGCGAATTTCCTGCTGTCATTTTCTTTAGCTCCTTTTGTAGGTCGCTCAGACTTTGCCCTTTTCGGGGAGAATTGATAGTGATGACACAATGGTTAAAAGAAGTTAAGAACAAGTGAGATAAAATCCTGTTTTTTTTTTTCAGGATATCATTTCCATATGATTTGTAGTTTCAAAATTAAACATTGACATGGTCCCCTCTCTAAAACCAAAAAAAAAGTATAAAATACCCAGTGCATGTGTTTAAAAAAATTCTTTCATAGTGGGCAAAAATCATGCCAGATATTTAATTTCTTTTCCCTTTGGCCAATAGACTATTCTAAAGTAGCCCTGAATATGTCATTTCAACATGTAAAAAGAAATAAAACTGTCACCTGTTGGGGTTCGGTGTGGCTTTGTCCTTTGTCTTTTCTGTCACACCCGCCTGCAGTCTTTTGCTTTAACTTGGTCCACTTTGCAGAGGTCTGATTGTGTGGGTTTCAGGGGACTGTCAGCTCTCCTTTCCCCAGGTGCTGTGGGCCAGCTCCAGGCCTCTCGACACCTCTGACAGAAGCAAGTCCCAGCGTCGATAGCTCTGAAGAGGCTGCTGGTCCCAGGACAGATGACACGATGCGCTGGGCCTCTGGGACAGACGTGGCAGAATGTTACTATTAAAGGATAGCCCTGCTGCTGAGGGAGGGGAGGGAAGCAGATGTGAGAGCAAGACTCAGGTGACAGCCTGGGCCTGGCAGAGATGCAGGATGTGACAGAGGAAGGAGAGCAGTAAGTTGGCATTTGGCAGAATGTGCGAGAGGTGAGCCCCGAGTGTGGGTGATGGAAATTGCGGCTTTCAAAGATTTCTGACCTTCTGCCTGCCAACTTGGAATTAGATTTCTTGATGGAGGGGGAGGAGGACGGAAGGGGTGAAATAGGCAGATGCCAGGAGAGATTACTGACCTGGAAACCAGACAAAAGGATGCTGTGGCTGGCACCCCAGGCAGAGCGGGGCAGAGTGGTGTAGCTCGTAGGTCTAACCCAAAGGACGGAGCGCCCGTGTCAGCTGTTAGAGGAGGGCCTGAGGTGGCCTCTTCTGTTGACAGGAGAAAATAGTCTGTAGAGGCATAAAAGAAAGAAAAGTGAAATTTTATATCTTTGGATAGATTTTTAGGGCTGGCATTCAGAAGTATATCCAGCTGCCTTTCTCCTTTCTTAGAAGCATAACCTGTTTGGATCCATGTTGATAATGCTTTAAAAAAAAAATCCTGCTAATACTGCTGCCACCTCTCCAATTCCAAGACCGAGGTGATGTGATCTGACTACTGGCTTCACACCCCCCAGCAATGAATACTGAGTGACTTTCCAAATGCTGACCCAGAACAATGTCGTTTTCCCAGAGAAGGGGCTCACTGATTCCATTGGAATGCAGTTTCATCGCCACATGAATCAGGAAACTTGAATGTAGCTCTGCGGTTCCCAGGTTTTGCTCTTGGCTCTTGCTGGGCGTTTGTTTCACCATCCTATATCACAATATGCCACTAGATGCCACTGTTACTCATGCCTTTGGGTGACAGACGCTGAGCGCACTCCTGCCCTTTTGTGAAGGGGGATAAATCTTCAGAAGGGAGGATAATGCTGTCTACATGGATTTCAGTACAAAGACCTTTTCAGGTCGTATTATTTGGTTGCTCTTTCCCTTTCTGTTGTTCAAAAGGAGAAACTGAATGAAATGCAGTTCTTCCCGCCAATGTACCTTCCCCTGCATCACTGCTAATTCTTTATTCTCCCTTAAAATACAGTTTTCAACTCTATAATATGAGGACTACTCGTTAGCAAATTTGGAAAATTACTGTTCTGTGTGTATTCCAAATCTATATATGGACTCCACATGTTTCTATTCTAATCTCTTCCAAATCTTAGAGAACTTCAAAACGAAGTATCTAATTTCCTTAGGAAAAATGAGGTAACACTAACCTCAACTAGGAAGAGAATCTTGTGCGAGTGCAGCGAGTCAGGGTTATAGATTCAGTCTGTATCATTCTCAGATACACCCTTGAGTCCAAGGGACAGACGTTGCCATTAGTCTCAAGTTGTTTGAGAATTTTAGGCACCCAAATAATTTGTTTTCTTTGTAAACCTCTTTTCTTTGTATTAACTATCTCAAAGGAATATCTTTTGAGATGTTGTTTCTGATTAATATCTGCCAGCAAATTATTCAAACAAGATATTAAATAAGATATTCAAGTTTATAAAATTGCTTTTTGAAAGTAGGTTATTATAACATTAAGTGAACGTCTCAACATAATTTAATTATAGCAAATGGTATCCAGTAATAAGAAATAACAAGATAAAAAGAAAAAAAAAAACTGGCAGAATATATCTTAGAAAGCAAATCAGGGACTTCCCTGGTGGTCCAAGTTGATAGAACTCCACACTTTCACTTCAGGAGACCTGGGTTCTATCCCTAGGCTGGGAACTAAGATCCTGTGTGCTATGCGACTTGGCAAAAAAAAAAAAAAAAAAAAAGGTAGATTAAGGCCAGGCTTGAGTTGCTGATGCAGAAACAAGTCGTTTTTGTTTTTTTATAGTTTTTTTTTTTTTTTTTTAATGTTCACCTCTTACTCTCTAATATTGCCATTTAGTAACTGGTTCAGTTACTGAACCAATCGACCTCCAAAGTATAGGCCTACGCCAGTCTGGTTTCCTTTTAGTTGTGATGCCACAGGATTTATAGATTAGCCTGCACTGTGATTTAATCCCCTAGAGCGAACTCTCAGCTGTGGGACAAATGCCAGCTCAGTCTGAGCTGGGGTAATATTCCCCGACATGAGGGCGCTGTGCTCTGCTCTGCTGTCACTTCAAGAACATTTGCAGTCTATTCTGACCTGTCCTCCGCTCTCTCCTCTCCCTCTCCGCTGCTCCCCCCATCCTTTCTTCACTTCTCTTTTCTCTTCTCTTCCTTTCTTCCCTTTCCTGCCCTCTCTTTGTTTTTCCATATATGGGATACTTGGCTTTATTGTTCAGTTGTGTTAGAGAAAGGATCACGGCCATGCCATTGTTTCCTATGGCTTCCATAACAAATTACCACAAACTTGGTGGCTTAAAACAACATGCATTTATTCTGTTATAGTTCTGGAGATCTGGAGTCTGAAAGCAGTTTCCTGGGTTGGAATTAAGGGCCTTAATTTAGGGCAGTGCTCCGTTTGGAGGCCTCGCATTCCTATGGTTTTAGCATTTCATTCCTTGCATTCTGTGGCCCGAGAGCCCCTCCCTTCAAACTGAGTGGTGGAGCATCCTCGAGGCTCTGCTGAGGCTACGGCAACATCTCCTCTTTCCTGTATCTGTTCTCCCTCTGCCTCTCTCTGGACAATTCTGACCACATTTAGGGCCCATCTGGATAACCCTGGTTATCCCCACCTCACATCCTTATGTCTGCCTATAAAGGAACATTAGAGGTTCCAGCGATCAGGACTTGAGTATCATTGGGGGCTATTCGTGAGCCACAGCTTCTTAGCTGTGTTTGGACAATTTACTTAACTCCCTCTAGATTTCAGTTTCCTTGCCTGATAGTGTTACTGTGAGGACTTAATGAGAAAATGCTGGTAAAGCACTTAGCATGATATCTGGCAAAGAGTACGTCCACTTTAAATTAAAATAATTTAAGTGCCAATAAATATTATTCCTAGTATCAAGTGTAATTATCTTAAAGATTATCTAATTCTTCACCTCATATTCACCTTTATACTACTCTAGTCTGCCTTCTGTCCTCACTACTCTATTAAAAAATTTATTTCAGGGTCTCCAGTCTCCTGCAGCTGATCTAATTCAAAGACCAGTTCTGGGGCTTCATTTTAGCAGCATTTAATATGGTCGAGCACTCACTTTGCTTAGAGACACTCTCCTTACTTGACTTCTGCAGTATCGTTTCCTGGTGTTCGTCCTTCCTCACTGGGTATTTCACCTCGTTTTCCTTTGCTATCTTCTCCTTTAACCCAGAGAAGCCTGGAGTGCTGCAGTCCCCAGGGTCACAAAGAGTCAGACACGACTTGGCATCTGAACACCACCACCACCCACCTCCTTTAACCCACCACAGGATATTGGTGTTCCTCAGAACTCTGTCTTGAGTGCTCTTTGTCTGTAACTGAGTGAGGAGCAGCATGGCGTGTTTGATAGTGGGGCAAGGGGTGGGAATGGCATGGGACGTGGCTTGTGCGGTGGTGTGGGTGAGAATTTGCTGTGACTAGAAGCTTCTTATGATAAGGATTTTGGCATTAATCTTAAGTGAGGGGGATGCCATGGGGGACCTTGACGTTGGGTAATGGGGGGTTGTTGGTAGTGAATGCTTGAGTTCTTCCTCTCAAGAGGTCTACAGCTGATGAGCTTTGTCCTGAAAGCAACTCTCATTGAGCCCACCTACTACCTGCTGGTTCTGGACTTGGATAGAGGCCAGAAGAGAGATGACAGAGCTGTCTGTGAGTGGAGTGACGGCGGCTCAGCTCTGTTCCCAACGTTTGGTAAAAATATGTGAGTCTTCCATGTAAGGAAAACCACTGCTCGTGATGGTTGTGACCCTAGGCAGTGTGGCAGCTTCTGGATGAGGAGGCCACAGCGGTGGCTGTTGGGGCATGGAGGAATAAACTTAGCTTCAGCCTGGCCTCCTAACTGAGGGACCATGCAGGAGGAGGCCCAAAGTACCTTCCAAGAACCTACAGAAAGTCAACATTTGGATCTTGCTGTCAAAGGTGGAACTGATAAGCAATCATTGTTCTAGAAAAATAGCAACAACTAGAAGCAAGAGCATGAATGGTGGTCTTGTCACCAGGCATTGCGGTCACTCAAGTGGTCAGTTGTCTCCAAGCCTCCTTTTACTGCCCCTGAAATTTAGGAGGAGGAGGCGATGTCTCCGGAGATCGCTTCCCTTCCTCCCCACTGCAAGTCATTTCCTCTTAGTATGTGTCCTGCTTTTGTGGAAGAGAGAAAATTGTAAGATATGAGAGAATCTTAGCCATCCTGAAAAATGTTATAAGCAGAATGAGAGATCTTTAAGAAGCTTGTACTTGAGTGGAATGGGGTTGAAAGGAGACATGTGAATGGCATTATTTGGGAAAACAGTAAAATGATTCCAGATTTATAATTCAATGAGTTGAGATGCCATAACCAAACCAAACAAACATATAATATTTAAGTTTATTATTATTTTGATATGTATTACAAAACTTTTAGTTACATGTTATTATTTCTATACTGAAGTTGGGTAAGGTGAGGTTTCATGTCAAATGACTTAGCAAGGGCACACAGCTAGCAGAATGCAGATCAGGGATTAGAGCCCTCAACTCCCGACTTTGAAGCCTCTGATCTTTTTAATCTACTGTAATGCTCCTTATACCACACTGTTAATTGGTTTCATGTGGCAAGTTAAGTAGAGTTACAACTAAATAACTTTTAGTGATATTACAATCTCACGAAAGGTAGAATGATGTAAATAATAGACTTTGGTATAATGGGGTTTCCAATTTTGAAGTTAGTTTCTGCTACGACTACAGAAATGACTATGGTACTTACCCATTTGTTCTATATCAGATAACCCAGGATTATTTTAAACATTGCACATGGTTATTGATTTTTGTGGGATACACTCCTGCTGCCTGTTTTTAGTGTCAGCTTAATCACCTTATTCTTCTCCTTGTCTGCTATTTTCCCAGCAACCTAGAACCAGGACTTAGCATGTAATGTTTTTGTTGTTGTTTAGTCTCTAAGTTGTGTATGACTCTTTTGTGACCCCATGGACTGTAGCCTCTCAGGCTCCCCTGCCCATAGAATTTCTCCAGAAAGCATGCTGGAGTGGGTTGCCATTTCCTTTTCTAGGGGATCTTCCCGACCCAGGGATTGAACCTGCGTCTCCTGTCTTGCAGGCAGATTCTTTACCACTGAGCCACCAGGGAAGCACATAACAGCCCCTGCATAAATATGTTTTGAATGAATGAATGGATGAATGAATGAATGAAGAACTAATATTTAAGCTACCACCTAAAGTTTACCTTAAAGAGTTAGAGGCAAAAAAGAAGGAGGAAAAAGAGGATGTTACAGACTGAACGTTTATGTCCCCCTGTGAAACCCCTTGCAGAATCTCCTAGAAGACTATGAAGGGAACTGGTTGATAAAGGCCAGGAAGCCATTCCTACTGTAGTCAGTGAAAATTTCCAAATAAGTTTGCTTAGGTATTTGAAGAAATAGAGCTATATTTTAAAACTCATTAATTCATATTCTGCTTAAAGGTAAAACAATTTATCTGTAATTTATCTATAATTTTCCGGATAATTTTCTTGTTTCTTTATTAGATTTAGATGTAAACTGAGGCTAACTCAGAATTTTCCTCCTTTGCTTGCCTTCTCCTCAAAGTGGCATCCATGTTCTGGCATCAGAGGAAGGCATCTGGTCCAAGACGCCCTTTTTCCATTCAGCTGTCAATGAACTGGGATGTCACCAAGGTCTTAGGTCTTGCTCTCCTGCTGCCATCATTGAAAGCATCGCTGTTATGATCTGGTGGGGGAAGAGCAGTGCTCTCTGCTGCAGTATGGTCTCATGTTATCACCATAAGATATTTCAGGGCTTTCCATTCAGCTCTTCTGCATGATTCTAGTAGCCAGTGACATTGGGCTTCTCTTTCAAGCCATTCCTGGCTGCGCAAAGAATTTATTTTGGTTTGGTTGCCTCAGACTCTTTCTCAGAAATAAGCTTTGTGTTCTGCAGTCACACCAGGGGGTGGTATGTAGTTCTGGCAATTCCCATGTCAGAGCCCTCACCTAGGAAAATATGTCTCCCAGATGGCCAAATATCTCTGAGGATTCTATTATTGTCTGCTACTTTGGGGCTAGTCAAGTCATACTCTGATTTTACACAAAGGTGGAGGCTCAAGATCAAGTATATATAACACATGCAAAACTGAACTCCCTACATAGACTGTAATGTTTTGCACCATCTGATTTACTCCTTTTCTAATGGAAACCCGTTTCTCTCCTCATCCACATTGCTCTCATCACACCACTTTCCTTTACATTCCCAGAAATCAGAGCTTTTTTCCTACCTCTGGGCCTTTGCCCATGTTTAGTTGGCGCCTTCTCATCCCTCAGGTCCTGGAGATGTATGATCCTCTTTTCAACTGTTTTGGTTATTCTCTCTAACCATGTATTTTTCTCCTTAGAACACTTTCACTGTAGTGACACTACTGGGTCACTTATTCTTTGTCTGTCACCCCAAGTTGACAGCTTCCCAAGAAAAAAATGCTGTATCTTTTTTTACTTGTCTTTAGCTTCTAATATAGTGGCTTGTGTGTAATAATGCTAGAATAAATAATGCTGAATAGAAGAAATAGGTGCTATATAGTTCCATCATTACAAGAGGGGACTCTCTGGGACCAGACTTCCATGTAGTTCAGTTGCTTGGTCTTGTCTGACTCTTTGCGACCGCAGCATGCCAGTCTTCCCTGTCCTTCACCATCTCCTGGAGCTTGCTCAAAATCATGTCCATTGAATCGGTGATGCCATCCAACCATCACATTCTCTCATTCATCCCCTTCTCCTCCTGCCTTCAATCTTGCCCAGCATCAGGGTCTTTTCCAATGAGTTGGCTTTATGCATCAGGTGGCTGAAGTATTGTAGTTTCAGCCTCAGCATCAGTCCTTCTAATGAATATTCAGGGTTGATTTCCTTTAGGATTGACTGGTTTGATGATCTTGTGGTCGATGGGACTCTCTAACACCACAGTTCAAAATCATCAATTCTTTGGTGCTCAGCCTTCTTTATGGTCCAACTCTCACATCCATACATGACTATTGGAAAAACCATAGCTTTGACTACTTTGACTAGACTGACCTTTGGAGGCAAAGTAATGTCTCTGTTTTTTAATATGCTGTCTAGGTTGGTCATAACTTTTCTTCCAAGGAGCAAGTGTCTTTGAATTTCATGGCTGCATTCACCATCTGCAGTGATTTTGGAGGCCCCCCCCCCCCCAAATAAAGTCTCTCACTGTTTCCACTGTTTCCCCATCTATTTGCCATGAAGTGATGGGATCAGATGCCATGATCTTAGTTTTCTGAATGTTGAATTTTAAGCCAACTTTTCACTCTCCTCTTTCACTTTGATCAAGAGGCTCTTTAGATCTTTGCTTTCTGCCATGTGTGGTGTCATCTGCATATCCGAGGTTATTGATATTTCTCCCAGCAATCTTGATTCCAGCTTGTGTTTTGTGGCTGGAGTCACTGTCTACAGTGATTTTGGAGCCCAAGAAAATAAGGTCTGTCACTGTTTCTGTTGTTTCCCACATCTATTTGCCATGAAGTCATGGGACCGGCTCTGCACTTAGACTTCTCTGAGTTCAGATTCTTTCCTAGGAGTGTGACTTGGCTCAGTCATTATTCCTTCTTTGCTCAGGCTCTTCACCTGTGAAGGTAGGGTCACAGTAGTGCAAACCATATAAGGTGGTTTTGAGGATTAAAATTTTTTTTTTGAGGATGAAATAATTTTAATGTATTAATATATGTCAAGATTCATGGCACAGAATAAGGATGATGTATCAACTATCAGAGGAGAAGAGATAGGAACAGACCCTTGTTGTGTGTACCTACAGAAAGACATTTGGGTGGGGGAGGGATCCTATCTGTGGAATGAACAACCTCAGGCCAGAGGGCTATACCCAGGGCAGGGAGGGGGCAGGGGACACTTGCTGCTTCAGAGAGAAAGCCTGGAGAGGGCGGCAATCTGCACCTGTTTGAAACACAGCTCTAGGAAGCATGTTATCAAACCAACAAAGGCAATGTAGCCGTTGCCAAACTTTGCCTGTGGTTGGCAGGGGCTGTCTGTCACTGTCAGGGACCAGACTGCTGATTTTGGCAGGGATTCATGAAACTGATATTTGGGAGTTTGTTTTTCTTGGTGAAAAAAAAAACTTGATTAATAATCATAAGAGAGGAGAAATGTGCATGCTTGCAGACCTGTGGTTTGCAAATTGCTTATAATTCTCCTATTACTGTCTGCCACCAAAATATCTCAGCCTGACAAGATCAGAACTACTGTCATCCTTTAACATTTAATTTTAATTTACATGAAATAATGTTCTTGCTGCTCCATTTCTTCCAATTCTTTTCTTCTCCTCCCCTGTTCATTTTTCCTTATCACTTCAAAGTTAATCCTTTCAGCAATGTCATCTTCTTTTGCTGGAATGTGCTTCACCTTTATACATCTAATAAAGGCATTATTTTCACTTCAAGTCTATGTCCTCTGTGGTCACACTTTTAGGCTCCAGAATTAAGCTTAGAAAAAAATAAAAGCTGAATATGTAATAGAGATGGTTTTGCTATTGTTAGCAATCATATTGGTTGGCGCTTCTTTATTTTGGAAGCTTTCATTTTGAATTCAATTTGGAAATTCAGGGGACACTAGAGTGCAGAGGGATGACTCTTCCTCCCCTCCATTTTTGCCTTTCTTTCCCCACCCCTGTTTCCTTTTTTCTTTTCCATGTCTTCACAATACACCCATAACATGAAGAACATTTTAAAATTCTTTGGCTAGGTTTGCGTATTTTCTGCACCTTGGATTTTCTGCTAACAGGTTTTCAAACAGTTTTCTTCACAAAAATGCTTGCTGTGGCACAAGATGCTGCACTGGGGACTAACTTTAGATATGCAAGGTACAGCTTTAGGGATAGGTGTTTGGTTTCTTTTTCAGCTCAGCAAGTAAACATTTACTAACTACCATGTTTAGAGACTGAACGCTGTCCTGGAGGAAGCATAAACTTGCTCTAATTTGGTAATTCTTGACGTACTTGCACAGGAGCTACAGATATTTTATCATAATACATTGCCCTAATAATTATTCTTGTGAGGATAGAAACACCCAGTGTTCTGATGCTTCTTTCTGGTAAATTTGTCTTCCATTTCAACCCTAACCTCTTCCCAAAGAGGTGACCTCTTACTGCATTACTAATATCACATGTTGAATGTTCTGACAGACTTTCCTTTTGCTAATTCACTTTTCCCTCAAGAGAGGATGGCTACTATTCTTTTGAATTATTGCATCCATTTTAGAAAAGAAACTAATTATTCTTTATTTAACAAGGACTACCCTGTGACTGATATAGTTGGATTCATGTGAAAATGCATAAGTGGTAGTGAGGATATCGTTTTCTCCAACCAAAATGTGATTTCAAAAGTGATTTAAATGGAGCATAAAAGTACTCATGAATATGGTTGCTTTTATAGCTAATGCAGATATCTTACTTCTACCACTGATATTCCTGAGTGCCTTATACTTACCAAGTTCTCAGTAAGTGTTTCTTGATATTAACAGTTTTCCAATCCTGAATTTTTTGATAGCTCTTGAAAGCTTTATGTAATGTTTAGAAACTATGAGATCAATAGACATGAGATATGGATCTCATATCATCTATGTAATACCATATCTGGAGACCTGGATAATTGTGTGCTGATATGACCTCAAAGGGCTTCCCCGGTGGCCCTAGTGGTAAAGAACCCTCTGGCCGATGCTGGAAACTAAAGAGATGCTGGTTCGACTCCTGGGTCTGGAAGATCCCCTAGGAGAGGAGGGCGTGGCAACGTGCTCCGATATTCTTGTTGGGAAATCCCATGAACAGAGGAGCCTGGTGGGCTGCAGTCCATGGGGTCTCAAAAGAGTCAGACACAATGGAAGTGACTTAGCACACATGCATGACCCCAGCAGGTGAGAGTGCTCCTCAATACTCCTCTTTATACCCGTAAGGATACATTTATATGCCCTGGCTTGCAATTCTTCCTTCAATTATAGACTAAACTTTGCTTCTTTCCTTCAAGGCACATGCTTGGCTTTAGGAAGTATTGTAACAATTATAAATTTACTTCTGAATTTCCTGCATTGCAAATTACCCTTAAGTGCACTAAAACTGACTGCAAGTAAAACAATATGTATCATTCATTCTGCATATGCTACCCATTCCAGCATGATGTTTGGAAGCTAAAAGTTTTTCTGTGTTACTGACTTTGGTGAGCCTCATTGATGCTGTGAAAGAACATGTCCTCAACATATGAGCAGAAGAGACGACTCTAGATAGAAAGCCGGTATGAGATTAACGATAGTCCTCCATTGTTGTTTCATTGACTCCTTCATTCATGATCTTTAAACAAGTATTTATTAATTGCCTAATATCAATCCAGGCTTCTTCCTGATTTCATTTGTTTGTTTGTTTTGTTTTGTTTTCGGTCCAGCCACGTGACTTGTGGGATCTTAGTTCCCCAATCAGAGATCGAACTCAAGGCCCCCAGCAGTGACAGTCCTAACACTGGACCACCAGGGAATTCCAGTATCTGCTTTTCTTTAAGAACTTTTATTTTATAGTTTCAGCAGGATTTTGTTTGAGTTGAGCCATGTTGTTTTCATGGTGAGCAGTTATAGTTAGAATGGACTTCCCTTGTTGCTAAGAAAATGTGTTTTGATGCCAGGAGGGGCATCAGTTGGGGTCTAGTTGTTAAAGCTGTGGTTAGTTAACTGCAGCACCCTTCCTTTCGGATCTTCCACGTGGTTGGTGTTCAGTTGACTCTAGATTTGATCAGCTCCTCAAGCTGTGCTCACTTGGACTTGATGCTCCACTTGGTTGTTCACAGTTTCATTGCAATGTGAGACACCTGCCTTCCTCCTAAGTCTTCAATCTTATGTTTCTGAGAACAAATCTCCAAAATTATCATTGACTTCTAGTTATATATGATAGAAACTTTTGAAACCTGATGCAGGCTTCTGAATTATTTATTTTCCTTAGGCAGATTACCATTTCACAGTAACATGCATCATCCAGAAAGTATATCATAATTAGATGTAGTATATATTGACATATATGTTGAAGCTTCCAGATGACTCATGTAGTGTGTTTTGTTGATGCTTACAGATTAGTCCATGCTGCTTGTCAGAGCGGTAGAAGACAGGGACCGACATGTAGTACTTCACTCCTTGGCTAATAAGGGAATTCATTAATCAAGAAACCATTCTCTCTGAACAAGGATATTTTTAATATATTAAAGCATTCTGCCAATTCTGCCAATTCTCTTTTCAGTATGCTATTGCAGAAGATGTCAGCCACCTAGCTTCAACTCTGCTTGTCTTTTATTTGCTCTGGCTGACCACTGTGTTCTTCTTATTCCTTTGAGAGGGAAACATGCTGAGATAGATGTATCAAGTGAGAAGCTGAATTTAGAGTTACATCTAATCACCATAAAATTAGGAGATATTTGGCCCATAGTCCTAAGCTTCTGACAGTGGCAGGACCCTGAGTCTACTAGAGTGTAAATTCCAGGGAGATTTATGCCAGAGCTTTGGTCCTCAAATTTTTATGCGCATATACATCTCCTGGGACCTTTTGAAAATGTGGATTCTAATTTGATAGGCTTGGAATGAAGCCCAGGATTCTGCATTGTCACAAGTTCAGCACTTGAACCAAGCCTAGAGGAGCACAACCTTTTTAATTTTAAACATCGGCCCTAAGTGTTATGGGCTAGATAAAATTGAAGCTCTTAGGTTTTCATGCAGAGGAATTGGAACCAAAGAGAAGGCCTTATCACTGACATTCTCATACTGAATGGACCCAATCAAAATTTTCAATCCAGAAGTCTAGGACTACTGAACTCTTTATTCTAAAGACTACTGAACTTGAACTGTGCCTGACATTATCTTTACAGTTTCTAATGTCTTACAGGGTTGTACAGAGGCAATAGAATAAGTGAATGGGACAAGTAGATTTACCTGGAGTCTTAGGTTCTGAGTTTGAATCCAGTGTTGCCTCTGCTTGGTTCCTTGAGTTTGAACAAGTCATATATCCTCTTTCAGTTTTCATATCTTTGTGCTTAAATTGGCAACAGCAAAATACAGCTTTATAGTTTTGCTTTGATAACAAATTGAGAATATATATAAAAGTGTTTTGTAAATGTCAAGTGCTATGCAAATATCATTTGAGGATCTTGTAACCTAGCGATGATGATTTACACTCATATCAGAACACTTGTGTTGCCTCAGATCCTTTGGCTGTTTGTTTATTAGCAGCAAACATTCTGACTGAGAACACAGGTATTTCGTTGATTCCTTTGGGTATCATTTGTATGCAATCATTGGTTATAATTCTGTAAAAAAAATTCTTTAATTTTTCCCTTAAAATGGCAACATTGTCATCACCCCCTGATATGTTTTGAGGAAGAGAAATGATGAGTAGCATGAATAAAAGTTGGTATAGCACTCTGCTTGGAAGAACTAATTAGTGTTCTGTGGCGGTCATGGATGGTATCCTGGGATACTCACAACTTTTGAGAATTGCTTAATCGCCACAGAGATATGCTTGGTCTGAGGAGAATGCACCATCCTCATCACCTAGGACAGAAGTCAGCCTGCAGGCAGCTTGCATTTTAATTGATTTCTTGATGAGCGTTGACTTTATTAAATTTTAGACAAAATGCCCGATGGCATCTGTCAGTAATAAGTGACAGGAAAGACATTAAAATTTTAGTGCACACTTAGGAATTCTTTATCAGAAGGAATGTATTGAATGCCCCCTGGGTAAGAAGAATAATGCTTGCATTTATAACTTACAAGACACTTCCACACATTTTATTTATGACACAATTTTCTTTGGGTCTATTCCCTTTTCTGATATAAAAGCCAGCTTTGTGGTGCTTTCATTCATCCTTAGGTTAGAGATGCAGCACGATTTCCGATTTCTGTTTCAGGGAGACAGATCTTCAAGGGAGGAAGGGAGAGGGAGAAGGAGGAAGCGAGGAGGGAGGGAAAGATGGTAGGGAGAGTGGGAGAAAAGGGAATGCTGCTGTTGCCAAGTCGCTTCAGTCATGTCCGACTCTCTGCGACCCCATAGACAGCAGCCCACCAGTCTCCCCTGTCCCTGGGATTCTCCAGGCAAGAACACTGGAGTGGGTTGCCATTTCCTTCTCCAATGCATGAAAGTGAAAAGCAAAAGTGAAGTCGCTCAGTCATGCCCGACTCTTAGCGACCCCATGGACTGCAGCCTCCCAGGCTCCTTCGTCCATGGGATTTTNCCAGGATTCTGCATTGTCACAAGTTCAGCATTTGAACCAAGCCTAGAGGAGCACAACCTTTTTAATTTTAAACATCGGCCCTAAGTGTTATGGGCTAGATAAAATTGAAGCTCTTAGGTTTTCATGCAGAGGAATTGGGACCAAAGAGAAGGCCTTATCACTGACATTCTCATACTGAATGGACCCAATCAAAATTTTCAATCCAGAAGTCTAGGACTACTGAACTCTTTATTCTAAAGACTACTGAACTTGAACTGTGCCTGACATTATCTTTACAGTTTCTAATGTCTTACAGGGTTGTACAGAGGCAATAGAATAAGTGAATGGGACAAGTAGATTTACCTGGAGTCTTAGGTTCTGAGTTTGAATCCAGTGTTGCCTCTGCTTGGTTCCTTGAGTTTGAACAAGTCATATATCCTCTTTCAGTTTTCATATCTTTGTGCTTAAATTGGCAACAGCAAAATACAGCTTTATAGTTTTGCTTTGATAACAAATTGAGAATATATATAAAAGTGTTTTGTAAATGTCAAGTGCTATGCAAATATCATTTGAGGATCTTGTAACCTAGCGATGATGATTTACACTCATATCAGAACACTTGTGTTGCCTCAGATCCTTTGGCTGTTTGTTTATTAGCAGCAAACATTCTGACTGAGAACACAGGTATTTCGTTGATTCCTTTGGGTATCATTTGTATGCAATCATTGGTTATAATTCTGTAAAAAAAATTCTTTAATTTTTCCCTTAAAATGGCAACATTGTCATCACCCCCTGATATGTTTTGAGGAAGAGAAATGATGAGTAGCATGAATAAAAGTTGGTATAGCACTCTGCTTGGAAGAACTAATTAGTGTTCTGTGGCGGTCATGGATGGTATCCTGGGATACTCACAACTTTTGAGAATTGCTTAATCGCCACAGAGATATGCTTGGTCTGAGGAGAATGCACCATCCTCATCACCTAGGACAGAAGTCAGCCTGCAGGCAGCTTGCATTTTAATTGATTTCTTGATGAGCGTTGACTTTATTAAATTTTAGACAAAATGCCCGATGGCATCTGTCAGTAATAAGTGACAGGAAAGACATTAAAATTTTAGTGCACACTTAGGAATTCTTTATCAGAAGGAATGTATTGAATGCCCCCTGGGTAAGAAGAATAATGCTTGCATTTATAACTTACAAGACACTTCCACACATTTTATTTATGACACAATTTTCTTTGGGTCTATTCCCTTTTCTGATATAAAAGCCAGCTTTGTGGTGCTTTCATTCATCCTTAGGTTAGAGATGCAGCACGATTTCCGATTTCCGTTTCAGGGAGACAGATCTTCAAGGGAGGAAGGGAGAGGGAGAAGGAGGAAGCGAGGAGGGAGGGAAAGATGGTAGGGAGAGTGGGAGAAAAGGGAATGCTGCTGTTGCCAAGTCGCTTCAGTCATGTCCGACTCTCTGCGACCCCATAGACAGCAGCCCACCAGTCTCCCCTGTCCCTGGGATTCTCCAGGCAAGAACACTGGAGTGGGTTGCCATTTCCTTCTCCAATGCATGAAAGTGAAAAGCAAAAGTGAAGTCGCTCAGTCATGCCCGACTCTTAGCGACCCCATGGACTGCAGCCTCCCAGGCTCCTTCGTCCATGGGATTTTCCAGGCAAGAGTATTGGAGTGGGGTGCCACTGCCTTCTCCTGAAAAGGGAATGGTTAACGCAAAAGTGTTATTTTTTGCTTTGTTTTCAGATTTTCCAGAAAACTTGCTCTGAGTTAATGCCCAAGAAGAGAAGGAATGATTTTGAACAGCTAAATGTATGAGACCTTGTGTCAGGCTTTTTGGAGTTGATATCTCAATTTGACAAAATGTACATCTTTGTACAACTAAAAAGTTCAATAGCTGCTTTGGTGTGCGTTTAGTTTGATTTAATCCCAGTTTCTGCTTTTCTTTCTAGACTGTCTCTGATGTTTTTCAACCTTAGCCATGTCTTTTCATTCCTGTCATTCTCTTTTATACTTAGAATACTCTGAGGATTTGTCATTAAAGTTGAAATACACTAAGCATTCAAGATCTTTCTTTTAAAATGGCATTTTGAGTAAGGTAGATTACTCTTCCCATGGACATCTTAGAGGGTCTTTTCATTGCTGAGAAGGCCTCATTCAGGACCACCGACTCAACATTTTGCCGCATATGTGTTGTTGAGTTGGTGGAGCCTGACTGAGGCTCCATTCTTTGCAGGTTGCTTCTGCAGCACTTCTTTGGAAGACTGGTTCTTTGGAAGACTGGTTCAGAATAAGTGGAGAAAGGCCAGTAAACATTTCTGAAAATTCTGAAATAAAGGAGTCTAAGGGGTCGCACAGAGTCAGACACGACTGAAGAGATTTAGCAGCAGCAGCAGCAGCAGCAGGAGAGAAAGCTGAACTTAAAATTTCAGAGGTATAAAGGACATATTATAATCTCTGATCTGACTAGTGAATATGTATCTTCACAATCAGAAGTTAGAAATAATGAAATGAAACAATCTTCTATTAACTGGTTAATAAATAGAACTTTTCTGAATGTTTGATGCTTGTGTTTAGCCATTTATACATAGTATAATTTATGTTTAATCACACCCAAAGTCTTGACAAGTAGTAGTCCCATAGGAATTACTCTAATGAATACATAAGTGTTTCTTGTATTGAGCATATTAATTCCTTATATGCAAATGATTTCAAGTACTTGAATAGTTTAAGAAGGATAAACATTATCTCTGTAATCTATATGATTTTCATTTTCTTAGTAAGCCCTTTTCTGATGGATTAAATAAAAGGAAACTTTACAATCAACTGAATACAAATTATCTTAAGTTTGGAAGAACAAATTAATGAGGTTTTATGATTTTAAGTTTCTTCTAGACCTCTCTGCCACCTGATTCAAAATAGGACAATAATATACCATAAATTGGTATGAATAGCTCATAGTTTTACAATGATTTTCAGTCTTTATTTTTCTCTACTAACTTTTTTTAAAATTTAAATTTATTTTAATTGGAGGCTAATTACTTTACAATACTGTATTGATTTTGCCATACATCAACATGAATCCGCCACGGGTGTACACATGTTCCCCATCCTGAGCCCCCCTCCCACTTCCCTCCCCATACCATCCCTCCGGGTCATCCCAGTGCACCAGCCCCAAGCATCCTGTATCATGCATTGACCTGGACTGGTGATTCGTTTCTTATATGAATTTCTAGGTAATTCGGCATGTTATGGCATGACTTCTCAGAACTTTTATAGTGCATTTAAATATGCTTGTATGTGACTCTTCAAGACAGAGTCATGTTTTCTTGCACTTTTCCAAACTTGTTTTCTGAATGGAGAAGATCACAGGACTTCCGTACATTATATTTGGGGATTGCTATGGTCTATCAGCACCTTTTCAATCATTCTCTTTTCCTACTACATGGTATTAGTAACTTTTGATTAATAACATTTTATTTCATAGCACATTCTTTGGATACATGATAATCAGTGTACTTGCAAGTTCTGAGAATGAGGTTGAGAACTCAAGACAGGAAATTCATAGTCTCTCATAGTTTCTCAGTGAATATTGCCAGTGTTTTTAGAGCACCTGTCAGGAGCTGAGCTGAATGCCACATACACAGTATGGGGAATACCCTCTGCTTCAGGGCACTCTTGGCTCCTGTATCCAGCTATAGTGAATGAGCAACACCCTCTCTGGAGGTCCTTGTCTTCTTGACTCTCTCAGGGTAATACTGCTCCTGGGTTTGAAAACTTGTAAAATTAGGATAAGTCTCCATTGGGTTTTCAAAGTTATTTCCTGGAGTGCTGTGCTGTGCTTAGTCGCTCAGTCACGTCCAACTCTTTGCAAGCCCACCAGGCTCCTCTGTCCATGGGGATTCTGTAGGCAAGAATACCGGAGTGGGTTGCCATGCCCTCCTCCAGGGGATCTTCCCAACCCAGAAATTGAACCCAGGTCTCCCACATTGCAAGTAGATTCTTTGCTGTCTGAGCTATCAGGGAAGCCCTCAACCCAATTGAGCATTAGGGTCTTAGAATTTAGATAAAGAGAATTATATAAATCATAACAAGTACTTCTTAGTGTTTTTGACACATATGATGTGATGTGTAACATTTCAACAACTAGCTTTTCCATTCAACATGAATTCTGGAAATTTATTCATCTAACTGCAGGTAAATATGTCTGTTTTTTAAAACTACTGTGTAATATTTCTATAGTATGAATACATAAAAATATATTTAGCCATTCAACTATATTCAGGTAGATTAAAAAAAATAAACAGAACACTGTGTACCAGGTAGTATTACTTGGAGATAAAGGAAGAGGAAGATTAAATACAGGAATTGAATGATTCTGCCCATTCTTTGCTGAAAAGATTACATGGATATCATTCATATGAATTATCTTCTCTTCATGCTTATTTTGAGAAATAATAATAGTAATAATAATTTACCAGCTAAACAAATCTGTAGAACAACCCTTTGTGCCATTTCATTCCCATTGTCAAATCCGCCCCAAAACTTTCCTTGTTTTTTGTTTGTGCAAAAAATATGACCTCTCACTTTTAAAAAAAATGCTTCTTCTGCACTCCAGTGAAATCACTTGGAACTTGTATTCCCGCTATTTGTGATAGCTTGTTAAGGCACACAGCTTCTTTTGTGTTCCTCAGAATGCCTTGCTCCTAGGGTATTTAGAGAGGTGTTTGGGTTTGTATTTTGAATTAAACTAGATTACTTCTCTAGTTCTGGTTATTAGGTGACCAGTGTGTTCTTGAGCTTCATTTGTACCATTGTACTCCAGAGAGACAATCTAAAATTAAAAAAAAAAAAAAATCGATGACTTGGGAGGTTAATAATGATTTGAACACTTCCCAAAGTAGATCTATTAGTTATCCGTGCTTCTGATGCCCTTTTCCACCTTATTATGCCATTGTCTACAGGAAGTACAGCAGCAGAATAATTGCTAAATAGCTGAAGATCTTGAACTCAATTTACCAATTGCTGCAAAGTAGAAAAAGAAATTACATGAGCCATATTTTCCATTATAAAATATTCATAGAAATGAGGTTCAACCTGTGTTACAATAAAATGTTAATAAGACTTTTAATAAAACAATTAAAGACACATGTTTACTGTTAGGATAAATGGATTCAAATATTTTATTCCTCAATTTGGTTAAAAAAGGGGTAATTTGGGATAATTTAAGTGTAATGTTGTCAGGTTGATAGATACTTGCTTTTTTCCAGGGAAACCTTCTATTACTATAAAGTTTTCCTATGGATAATTATAATTTTCATCATCTCCCTGTGGCAAATATAAAACAACTGGAGGCATATTTAGGTATGTTCTTATACTTTTCTACTGCAATATATTTAATAGCAACTTAAATTGCTTTCATTTAGGAGGAGCTCTACTATTTAAGATTCTTTGCTGTCCAAGTGAAGATCATAGTTAAGGGATAATAACATTGCTCAGAGTTTAGGACTTTTCATGCAGAGATAGAAGTAGAAAGTCAGAGTATCTGCTAAAAACTAATAATCTCTAATAGGCTGAGGGGAGTCCCTTCTATTTTTTTCATACTGCTTCACTTACTGACTCAGCAGCTGTGGAGGATGTCAGTCCCCTGTCGCTTTAGGTGGCAAGTCTAGCATCAGCCAAGCACATTGAACTATGAACTCTTCGCCTCTTTCAATTTTTCTGTAGGCATCGTGGAGTTGACCATCATGAGTGGGAACACTACGGAGCTGTTCTTCTGAAATGTCAAAGATATTATTGATTGGAACCCTTGCATTTTATGACAATAATAAGTTCCTTGACAGGACATCTGGGCTCTAGCTTATCTATTTACACTATAGGGAAAAGGGAAATTATCTGTGTTGTGTGTGTATATTTTTAGCTTCCGAAGGCAAAATTCTAAACTCATCAGCCATTTTCTTGGAACTGCTAATATGATCATCTCAAATTATACCACATGCACTGATAATACAGCAGTCACCATGATTCAGGGTATAAATCATCACCAGGAAGCAATGTTAGTATTATGCTGAAGCCAGAGGAAAGAAGAGAAGGCTGCAGTGTGTGCAGGGCAGGTTTGAGGCTATGAGAAACCAGGTTCTTCTAAGTTTTAAGGTAACATGTTCTGAGCTTCCTCAGGTCAGCCTTTTATTGTTCAAGCGTTCTCTTATTAGAAATAACAGGCAGTGGGCGGCAGGAGGTAGTTTCTAACTCTTTTTGCATTAACTACCGGTACTGAGTTTGGGTGATTTGGTCACACTGTGTGTATTCATGGCTATTGCTTTTGCTGGTGATTGTAGCTACTGTTCAGGTAATTGCAGTTATCATCTCTGTGTGATGCTTTCTATGACTAAAAAAATTAATATGTGAATGTAATTATAGACAGAACTGTCTTTATATTTTATTACCAATTTTCTACACATAGTTATGCAAATTTCAGACTTCATAAATGCCAATGCTAATGATTTGCAGTTTGGTAAGAAGTTTGTTTTTAGATGGACTAAAAGAACCCACAGAATTTTACATTTGTGGGAAATACAGTGTCAGTGAAATGAGAGGCTGATCTTTTCTGAGAGAGAGAAAAGTCACTTTTTATTTCTGACTACTTGAGAACAATCTTATCCCCTCATTTCTTCCGCACGCCTTTCTCAGTTTGGAGATGCCATATAGATCCCATGGTTTGAAGTGAGAAAGCAGTATAGAAAAGTTGCAGCTTTTTGTTATCCCAGTGGTATGAAACACCAATTTTCTGGGATAAACTATAAGTTCAAAGAAAATAGAATTTCCTAGCATGTCAGTTTTGGACATTCTGTGAGTGTCCAGCAAGGAAGGCTGTGAATTGCTTCTGTCATTACAACTGGCATAAGCTCTTAAAACGGTTGACAACTTGCAATTCTTCTTACTGACTGTCAAATAAATTATTGACTTTATTATGCACTAACTTTCCTGTTAATGCAACAATAAAAGATAAAATATAAATTTAATTTCAAATAAAATCTCATTCCTAAAAATTAAACCTCTGCAGATCTATATTTATTGTCATTCATCAATGGCTATTTGATTTAGCATGGTGTTGCACTTGAATTCAGTTTCCAACAAGTTTTAAAATCTGAGGTGGGTTCCTGAAATGTCCACATACTTGAAATGGATTGGGCCAACACTGTGTTGTTAATTAATCCCCTTGGAAATATTACATCTGACTTATGCTTTTACTCTGTAAAACCATTTTGAACCATGTTGTAAACTATGCCTTACCAAATTTTTTCTATGCCTTAGCTTGTTGTATTCTGATATCCTGCAAATTGTTTGTGTTCTAATAAAGGTACTCTGATTTATCATTCTAATAAAGGTACTTTTTGTTTGCATTCTAATAAAGGTTTGTTTGCATTCTAATAAAGGTACTCTGACTTATCATACTTTTACAAACCAGGGTCTCAGATAGCAATATTTATTATAGTGTATAATGCTGAGTTCCACCTTTTGATTAAGGCTTAGTCTACTAAAATGAGGTTTGGTTTAAATTCCAATTAACCTTTTGCTTCCTCTGTGCTATTTAGGTGTATAGTTTTATCGTACCTTGATAACAGAGTAAAATTTTATCCTTTGATTTTTCACTGAAACCAACTGTATTTATAAGCTAGTTTGACTCTCCTAATTCTAGTTATACTGTAGGGATGACTAAACTAATCATTATAAAATAAAGTAAATGATTCTATTTATGAAAATTTTGAAACATTTCCTTATAATATTTTTAGAAATATAAATAAACTATTTTTTGATAAAAGTGAACATGAATCACATTTTTATAAAACCTTAACTTCATATGACTAACTTTGGTCACCACCACCTATTCTGAAATATTTAATAGTAAACTATATTCAAGTCACTTCAACAAAGCCCTTGAGGCCCTTGTAGTATAAGGTTGAGTAGTATCTCCTGAATTGGAAGAACTCCATAACCAGCAGGAAAGACAAGCACATGAAGGGTTAGCATGTTGTGTAATCCACTCTGAGGGAGTAGTGGGTATGAAGTAGGGCACAGCACTGAGAATGGAGCTATGATGTGGGACCACAATGGAAGGCTTCCCGGGAGAGGTGGGACGTTTGAATTAGGTTGAAGTAAGGATACATCAGGCAGATGAACGGATGGGGATGCAGTATCCAGGGTGAGAGGAAGCATAAGCAAAGGTCCAAACCAATAAAAATGTATCATGGATTTGGAAAGTTCGAGTTATGTAAAATGATGGTTCTTGGTAAGTGTGTATGGAGAAGGGGAGATGGAATAAAAGGTGAGAATAGAAGGGATAGGAAATTAGGATATAAAGGGTTTGATAGCTACCCTTTAATATAGGATAGCCACCTCAAAATATAGGATAGTTTGATGCAGGCTAAAATGTGAAAATGTTTTACTTTAAATTGTTTTTAGAAGTATCAAATAATGTGCAGAAAGACATTCTTTCTCCTCCTCTTACACTTTTGCTGTCAGCTATTCCCTAAACACCTAGAGAGATGATAAAGTCCTGGGTTGTAAGGTGCTGTGAGAGACAGGATGAAAGTCCAGGTTCAGTACAGTTTAGGACTGATCATTTTTCACATTAGCTGGCTTCTTTAGACATCGTGCACTACAAAAATGGTTGAGGATGAATCAGCGTATTTGCTGTAAGTTTACCCTTCTTTTAATAAGGTTCAAAGGTAAACCCATACACTGTGACTTGAGGCCATGCCTTCCCAAAGACTGTTCCCTACATAGTCCCAAGACTGAGGGTCCACTCTAGAGACTTCTTTGACTCCATGGCGAGGGCTTAAGAGAAAGTTCCAGATAGCCAACCCTCCCTACCTCTAAACTCAGATCGTCACCAGCATGATTGACCTTGAGTCCACCAGGACAAATCTTATGCCTTCTATCCCTGATTTGTTGGACAATAAGAGGAATTCTTAGTCCGTAGGATTGCAAAGAGTTGGACACAACTGAAGCGACTTAGCATACACACAGGCATGCAAGGGGGACTCTGTACTGTGAGTCATCCTTTAGTTCCAGTTTTCTCCATAAGGCTTTGTAGATTAAGCTCCCTTTTCCCACCTATCTTCAGGGTCATGGTTTTTTGAGCTAATGGAAACCTGTTCATTTACAAGCTCATCCCCCGGCCCTTAACACACTACTTTCTCTTTAGGTCTTTCAACTATTGATAGTTTTTCTCCCATAGTTATCATACTCTTGAACCTGAAGAGGAACATTATGTCATCGATTATACTACCCACTTTCTATTATTTTGCTGTCATCTTGATCTCTGGGTTGTTCTCCTTCCTTTTTCATAGATTTTAGCACCGGTTACTTGATGTTTTTGCCAACATCATTCCTACCTTAATTCTGTTTGAGTTCAATTTGATGATCCTTTCAACATTCTGTCCTCCAGTGATCTTGTCCTTTATCCTATTTCAACTCTCATATGGTGTTTCTCTATACCATATTATTATCGCTAATTACAGCCCTTCTAATATGTTAATTTCATTCATTCCATTCTTACCAGGCTTGAGTTCTGTGAACAATCATTATAGATGCTTATTGCACACATGCTCAGTTCTTTTCTTTCTTGCTTGCTTCATTGAACTTACTTGGAAAGAACACAACTCTAGTTAAAAGAGCACTTTGATTACTCCATGCGACTGGAAAAACACACCTTAAATGTGCTGAATCAGTTCAGTTCAGTTGCTTGGTCATTTCTGACTCTTTGTGACCCCATGGACTGCAGCACGCCAGACTTCCCTGTCCATCACCAACTCCCAGAGCTTGCTCAAACTCACGTTCATCGAGTCAGTGATGCCATGCAATAATTTCATCCTCTGTTGTCCCCTTCTCCTTCACCTTTGGTCTTACCCAGCAGCAGGGTCTTTTTAAATGAGTCAGTTCTTCGCATCAGGTGGCCAAAGTATTGGAGTTTCAGCTTCAGCACCAGTCCTTCCAGTGAATATTCAGGACTGATTTCCTTTAGGATGGACTGGTTGGATCTTCTTGCAGTCCAAGGGACTCTCAAGAGTCTTCTCCAACAACACAGTTCAAAGGTATCAATTTTTCTGCACTTAACTCTATGGTCCAACTCTCACATCCATGATTACTGGAAAAACCATCCTACTTTAAATTCATGGCCATGAGCTTCAAGTGGTTTTTTTTTTTTTTTTAATTCTACCTGACAATCATACTAAATTTCTGTAGACTAAACTACAGGCTCTCCTAAACTACTATTTCATATTCCCCCTCTTTCCTCAAACCTCCCAAATCTTGTCCTCCACCTCCTGTCTCAGTTAATGACAATGTTTCCAAGTTCACTGAGAAAATTGAAACACCTGAAAACTTGTAAGGACTCCCCCAACTGTATCTACTCACCTGCCAACTCTTGTATTTATATTCTTAGGCCTTTGTGCTTAAATCTGGGTTCTTATCTAATGCTATCTTTACAGATTTCATTCTTGCTCTCCTCTTGATTACCTTTCCATTTAGTTTCTTAAAGATAGCACTTCAACTGCAGTCTATACTATTTTTAAAAGAACAGTTGTACTGTTATAATTGATATTCAATAAATTGTTTATTGTAGATGTTTAAAATGTACAAATGATAAATTATGGCATAAGTATCTGGCCCCTGAAATCATTATCAAATTTAAGATAATAAACATATTGTTTACCCTTTAAAATTTTCTATGTCCCACTAAAATCTTCCCCTCACAATTGCCCATCTACCCACCTATATCCAGGCAACCATTGTTTTGATTTCCATTATTAAAGGGTATATTTCTTTTTCTATAGATTTTATAACATAGTATGTATTCTAGTTTGTCTGACAGTTTAAACTCAACATTATTAGTGTGAGATTCATTTTTGTTACATATATCAATAATTCATTCCTTTATATTGCTAACTAGTATTCAGTTGTGTGGATATGCCAAAGTATGTTCATCTATTCTTCTTTGTAAATTTATACAAAAAAGGAAAAAATGAACGTGGTAGGATTTTAACTGGGATTGCATTGAATCTAAGGATCAAGTTCCAAGGAAGCTGACATCTTAAAAATACTGACTTTATGACTCAAGAATAAGGTTTATCTCTTTATTTATCTGGGTTTTCTTAATTTCTCTCACCAACATTTTATATGTTCTCCATGTATAGGTATTGGTTTTTTTTTATCCTTTATTTCTATAGGTATTTCTTATATATTCATATATCTTATTACAAATGGGATTTTTTCAGTTACCAACTGTTCATTGCTAGTATACAGAGATAAAATTGACTTTTGCATATTGACCTTGCTAAACTTAGTTTAGTGTTTTTTTTTTTTTTTTAACATTTCACTGGATTTCCCAAGAACATGACCATGTCATCTGTGAGTAATCACAGTTTTAGTTCTTTTAAAAAATATGCATGAATTTTATTTAATTTTCTAGAAAATTTATGCTGGGTAGAACCTCCAGTACAATGTCAAACAGAAGAGATGGGGGCAGACATCCTTATCTTACTCCTGATCTTAAGAGAAAAGCAAGTTATCTTTCATTATTTAGTATATTATTATATATGTGGCATATTGGTAGCTATAGATGCTTTGTAGATGCTCTTTATGAAGTTGAAAAAATTCCCTCTATTCCTAGTTTTGTGAGGATTTTTATCAAGAATGGATATTTTGTCACATGCTTTCTTTGTATCTGTTGAATTGATCATATGGTTTTTCCACTTTGGTTTGTTGCTGTGATGAATTACATTGAATGATTAAATCAACATTTCAAATACTGTGATAAATCTCTTTTGGTTATGATATTACTCTTTTTATATATAGCTGAATTTGATTTGTTAAAATTATGTTAAGAATTATCATTTATGTTTCTATAATGGATGTCGATTTGTCATTTTCTTTTCTGGCAATGTCTGTCTGCTTTGGTATCAATCTATGGCTGGCCTCCTAGAATGAATTGGGAAGTATTGCTTGTCTTTTAACTTTAAGCAATATTTATATAAAAGTGGTATTATTTCTTTCTAAAATATTCAGAAGACTTCATCAATGAAGTCATCTGGTCTGGTAGTATTCTTTGGGAAAGGTTTTTTGACAACAAATTCAATTTCTTTAATGGGTATAGGGATATTCAGAATATTTTTTTAAGTGAGACTTAGTGGTTAGTTTTTTAAGGAACTTTCATTGACTACAAATTGGTGAGTGTATTGGCATAAAATTTTTCATGACATTACTGTTTTATACTTGTAAACATAAAACTTGTAGTTTACTTCACTTATTCCTGATATTGGTAATTTGCTTCTTCTCTCTTTTCCTTGGTCAGAATAGCTATAGATCTATTAATCTTATTGACCTTGAATAATTAGCTATTGTTTCATTGATATTCTCTATTATTTTTCTGTTTTCTACTTAATTGATTTATGCTCTGGTTTTTATTATATCCTTTCTTTTGGTTCCTTTAGGTTCATTTTGCTCCTATTTCCTAAATTCTTAGTTGGAAGTTGAGGTCACTGGTTTGAGATCTCTCTTCTTTTCTAATTTGGGCATTTAAGGCTGTAACTTTCTAAATACTACTTTGGTGGCATCTCAAAAAAATTTAATATATTGTGTTTTCACTCATTTTAGAATACCTTCCAATTTCCCTTTTGCTTTCTTCTCTATCTTTGGGTCATTCAGAACTATGGCCTCTTTGGTGGCTCAGAATCTGCCTTCCTCCTTTGATCTCTGTTCTTTCTCATTTCTCCTTCTCAAGACAGAAAGTTAGAACATGTCATTCTGCTCAAAACTCTGTAATCAATTCCTGTTTCATTCAGAATAAAGTCTAACATCTTTCTAATATCAACCAATGTCTCAAATAATCTGTCCCTCATACTCTTTGTCTTCATCTTGCACTATTCATTTATTCGCTTCTCTTATTTCAGCTATTCTGATCTCCTTTTTATTTCTTGAACATGGTGAGTTCTCCCTTTAGAACCTTTAAACTGGCAGTTCCTTTAAACTGGCATCACCCTTTCTCTGATATCCCCTCAACTCCTTTAAGTCTTTGCCCGTATCTTAAATTCTCAGTGAAGTCCATCCTATAACAACATTAAAAATTTCAAACTTCCCCACTTCCCAAACCCAGCATACTTGATTCTTTCTCCTCTTCAACTTTTTAATTATGCTGATATTGTAATATATTAATTTCCTTTTTGATTAGTTTATCTCTCTCACCTCTCTTACTCTACAAGGCAAAGACCTTTGTCTGTTTTCTTCATTGATATATTCTAAGCATCTAAAAGAGTACTTGATTCATAACATTCTCCTAAGAATGATTAGTTGAACTAAAAAAGTAAAAATATTTTTATATTTTGATGTGACCATTTTGTTATGGGAATGTTAGAATAATTATGTTAAAAGAGTTAACTCAAAATCAATTTGCTGCCACAACTGCTAATAGGCTATGTTTCCCTGGTGGCACAGTGGTAAAGAATCCACCTGCAAATGCAGGTGATACAGGTTTGATCCCTGGGTCAGGAAGATCCCCTGGAGAAGGAAATGGCAACCCAGTCTAGTATTCTTCAGAACCATATATCTGCTTCTGAGTCCTTCAAGGAAAATCAGTTTTTTCTTCTCCAAGTTTCTAAAGTATTTAATATGCTATATCTAACTGTTTGATTATGCATCTGTTGTCACAACTATACTTTGATATCTGCTTTTTTTCATTTATTTTTTTGTGAACCCAGTAACAAGCATTTTATTTGGTGCAATATAGTAAAAGTGGTCAATAAATTATTTTGAGATGATTGAATAAGATGATGAGAATGTAAATAGCAAAGGTAATGAGGATGGAGGAGTGTGTGTGTGTGTGTGTGTGTGTGTGTGTGTGTGACAGAGAGGTAAACAGTATAAATGAGTCATAAAGGAGATAGAGAAATCAAGGGTATTATTTAGATTTTAGCCTTGCCTTTTGGATAAATATTCGACTCACCAAGAACACTAGGTGCTATGGCAGGGGAAAAAATACTATATGTATTCTTCTTTTGGAGACATTTGGAATAATTATCCCTGAAATGTATTATGTGCTTTTTAACTTATAAAGGAAAGTATGATATGTCCAAGTCTGATGCAACTAAATGTTGAAAAAAGTGCTTTTTCCATTACTGGGTTACATTACTTTAATTTAACACAACTGTGTACATTCATTGACAATGTAGCCACATTTACAGTCATTAATATTTTTTAAAAAATGTCTGTCTACAATATTGGTAAGCTTTTGCATAAAAGAATTCTAAAGCAGCAATGTGATAGCTTGGGTGCTAATACATACCTGATTGTGTCACATATGGTTCCAAAGATGATGACTTAGAATAATTGATCTGGAGGAAATCTAGAAGCCAGTTCAATTAGGTGGATGCTAGTCTGGGACATCGAGAATCCAATTCAGAGTGAAAATGTAGAATTAAATAAGAGCAGGCATTCTCTTCAGTGGTAGTCTGGTTCTTCAAAGGATGAATAATAAAGGGTAGACCCCAGACACAAATAAAGTTTCTACCTTGAGTTGAATCAGTCAAACTCCAAATCCACAGTGAAATTCTAGAACACGCCCAAATGTAAAATAAGGGACAAGTATAGTCACATTTATTCATTTTTGTTGTTCAGTTGCTATGTCATGTCCAGCTTTTTGCAACCCAGTGAACTGTAGCACCCCAGGCTTCCCTGTCCTGCACTAACAGGAGTTTGTTCAAACTCATGTCCATTGAGCCATGATCCCATCCAACCATCTCATCTTCTGTCACCCCCTTTCTCCTCCTGCCCTCAATTGTTCCCAGGATCAGGTTCTTTTTCAGTGAGTCGGCTCTTCACTTAAGGTGACCAAAGTATTGGGAACTTCAACTTCAGCATTAGTCCTTCCAATGAATATTCAGAGTTGATTTCATTTAGGATTGACTGGTTTGATCTCCTTGCTGTCCAAGGTACTCTCAAGAGTCTTATCCAGCACCACAATTTGAAAACATCAATTCTTTGGTGCTCAGCCTTCTTTATGGTCCAGTGCTCACATCCGTACATGATGACTGAAAAACCATTGCTTTGACTATATGGATCTTTGTTGTATTCATTTTATTGTTGTCATTCCGTGTCTTGAATATGTCAATAAGTGAAGTATTTGAATTGAAACAGGTTCTCATAAATCTCTATTGGTTTAAACATATAGCATATATAATTTAATATCAGACCAGTCTTAGGAATTATAGGTGGAATGTGTGCTGGTTTCTATAACAAGGAGTATGTGACTTGGAATGAGGTTTTAGGAGATATTTTCCACAGTTGTATTATGAGTAAATGGGGATAGCCATCTTCTTATACTACTGTTATGAAGTTAAAAGATAATAAAAAAAGAAATCTTTCTGAAGGAAAAAAGATTTTCATACATTTTCATATATGTAGGAGTGGGAACACTTCTGTTCTCTGTGTACCAGAAAGCTTCAATTTCTGCTTAGCTCTTCCTGTATCCACAGGCTTGAGATAGAACTATCCAGTGAGTCCAGTTTACAAGTGGGCAGGTCCCTGTGTTAAGAATCATGTAGTTATGTTCTGTATAGCTGGGCAAAGTGGTGGGTTCAGTCATTTTTGCTATTTCTTGTCTTTTACTTTATTTTATTTTTACCACCTCTGGGAATATAAAGGAGGGGATAACTGAGCCAGGGCTCATGCTGAAAGCCCAGCCAACTCTTCTGAGTCTATTTCTCCACAAGTTTGTAGATTCCAGTTAGTTGAATTAAGAACTGTGTGGTTGTTGAAGAAGTATTCAGAGACATTTATTTTTCCTCATATGAACATTACTTCATACAAAGAACATACTGACAAATATGTACAAAATGCAGGCATGGTTTCAGTTCTCTCTAGACATAATGTGGAAGAAAGTGAAGGCTTTCCTAACCAAAGAGCAGAGGATACTCTTGGTCATCTTTCTAGGCAGTGTGTCATACAGGCTGATAGCAGAGAATAGGGACATAGTTTCAGTGGCCTCAGAGTTCCTTCCTTAGGAAGCTGGAAGAGACAGGCAGCACAGTTGTCATTGGTCTTAATAGGACAACATACCTATCCTGTTGCCTTAGGCAACCCTGAAAGTAGTGCTACTTGCTTGCAGTAGGAGGGTCAATTCCCAAATCCTTACCTTTTACCTAGAAACGGATTTAGTCTTATAGGGTGGACATCAAGGACAAGCTATTAGATCAGTTCCAACAAGGGAATTCTGAATTGAATTATTGAGCCTTTATCTTGTTACAGCAGGCACTATGGGGAAATGTTTGAATCCGGAAGTTCTGGATTCAAATTCTGGGTTCAGATATGAGATTTGCTACCTATTAGCTGTTTGAGTCAGTTAATCTTTGACTCTTTTGAACTCAGTTTTCTCTTATGAAAAATGGAGGTAAGAATAGAGTCATTCTGGGAATTCCCTGGTGGTCTAGTGGTTAGGGCTCCATGCTTCCACTGCAGAGGGCACTGGTTTGATCCCTGGTCTGGGAACTAAGATCCTGCAGGCTTCATGGCATGGCCAAATGCTTAGAATGGGTCCTGACACATACTATGTGATTAAAATTTTTAGTTGTTATCATCATTTATAATTCATTAAAACAATTATGCTTTGATTCTTATTTGTTACTCCTTGTATGTATAATTCCTTTGGGGATGCCTTGCAAAGAATAGGTAATTGACAGGATTTTTAGGTCTCTGAAAACTGGAAGTAACTTCTAACTGTTCCTTAAAGAACAAGTTATTTCTATTAGTTAGTCAAGTAAAGGCTAAATTTCTAAAGTTTATATATAATGCTTGGCAAATGGTAAGTGTACAATAAACACCTGGGATAAATGAATGAATCCTAGAACCCTGTTTATGGGGAAGGGATTCTTGACACAGAGAAGTGAGAGATTAGTTGAAGACCACACAGTTAGGAATCAGTTGGCCAAGATAAGAAGCTACCTGTTCTGATGAACTTCAGTCCATTTCTTTTATTTTTAACTTTATTTTTATTTATTATTATTCCAAAGCAGATATACTATTATAAGATATTTTTAAAAATACAATTATCTGTCCTCAAAATCTTGATTATTCAGGAGACTAGAAATCTCTTATCACCTACTTTTATTTTGGTTAGAGAAAAAAAAATCAACAATATATTTTATAAGTTTTCTCAATTTATTTCCAAGCAAACACAAGACATTAATGTATTATTTATATTTATTTCCTAATTTTAAAAGTTGATTCTTTGCAAAATATTCTTCCATGAATCTTTGTCCATTACTTTTAAAATTGTGTCCATTGCTTCTTGAGTTGTTTTTGTATGGCCTTATTGTAAAGTAATTAGCCTCCAATTAAAATAAATAAATTTATATTAAAAAAAAGCTAAAATAAATAAATATTTAAAAATAAAAAAAATCATACAACTTTTCTCAAGAGTGCAGGAGAAAAATCAGCCATCAGTTGATGCTTTTGAACTGTGGTATTGGAGAAGATTCTTGAAAGTCCCTTGGATTTCCAGGAGATAATCAGTCCTGAATATTCATTGGAAGGATTGATGCTGAAGCTGAAACCCCAAGACTCTGGCCATGTGACGTGAGGAACCAACTCATTGGAAAAGACTCTGATGCTGGGAAAGATTGAAGGTGGGAGGAGAAGGGGGCAACAGAGGATGAGATGGTTAAATGGTATCACTGACGTGATGGACATGAGTTTGAGTAGGCTCTGGGAGTTGGTCATGGACAGGGAGGCCTGGCATGCTGCAGTCCATGGGGTCACAAAGAGTTGCACAGAGTTCAGAGTGACTGAACTAAACTGATCTACCTGCAAAGCTAATGGATCAGAAGAATTAAAGACAGCCTTGAAATACACTGCTGTGAGTAGTATAATTCTACATTGGATGTCAGAAATCAGAAATGAGAAGTTATTCAGCAATTCTGAATATAGTATACATTTAAAAAACAAAGATAGTTCCTGGAATATGGAAGCTTTACACGTGTGCCAGTTCTTTCTGATTTAATCTTGATGTCTTGGATGTTTGATGGGTTGTAAGAAATCATGGGAAAGTCTGGCCAAAGCACAGAGGGAGATCATTCTGACTCAGCACTCACTGCCTCAGTCCTTCAGCAGGATTTTTTCAGAAAGACGTTGCTGAAAATTGACCTAATTTTAAGAGGAAAAAAAAAAAGAAAATATATTAAAAAATGCACTAGGATTACTTATAATCAAATATATGTTGGTTATAAGAGAATATTTTGTAAATTCAAGGAAACTTTAGAATTTAGCCTAATTCTTAATTTAAAAAATACATTTTTTTTTTCAGGTTCAATGCCCCCCCGCCATCATTTTCCAGATTCATAGAATTCAAACTACCAGTAAAGATACTTTGCTTTTCTCTTTTAAAATGCTACAATAAAACCAGTTGAATTGAAAATCTGGAGCTTCCCTGGTGGCTCGGTGGTAAAGAATCTACTTGCCAATGCAGAGGACATGGCTTCAATCTCAGATCTGGGATAATCGCACACGCCATGGGGCAACTGGACCTGTGTGCCACAGGTCTGAGCCTGTTCTCTGGAGCCCGGGAGCCACAGCTACTGGGCTCACATGCTGCAATTCCTGAAAGCCATGCACTCTAGAACCTGTGGTTCACAATGAGAGAAGCCACCACAGTAAGAGAAGCTTGTGCACCACAGCAAGAGAGCAGCCCTAGCTTGCAGCAACTAGAGAAAGCCCGTATGAAGCAACAAAGACCCATCATAGCAAAATAAAAAAAAAAGAAAGAAAATCTGAAATGTGAATTGTTTTCACAAAAAAATAGACATTTTAGCAAGGTTTCAGAAATCTCTTCATTGTAATCCTTGAGAACATCAATGTATTAAGTTATATTTTAATAGTATTTAATTTTGAAATAGAACACCTATTACTATGTTTAAGATGATAGCATAAACCTCTGAGTAATGACCTTGTTTGTTTATTTGCTCAACTAATATGTTGTGTCTGACGTTGCCAGATTAGTGTATGGAGTAGAAAAACAGGTAGATTTCAAATTTGGCCCTCTGTCAATGTAGTCAGTTAAACAAGGGAATAAATAAATAAATCTAACGCAGTATGATTAGCATAATAGTGAAGCCAAGTTCAAGGCACTGTGGAGGCATAAAGATTCCGAAGGAGAAATGTTTCTTGAACCACAGAAGTTAGACTTCTGTTCTGTATAGAAGCGTTTGCTGAGTTGGTTATACTGTAGTTTCTTCTGGGGTGACTATCTTCATTTAATACTTTGAAGCTAATAATGTATCTTTAAATATTTGCATTCAAATATTTAATGATTTGAGTATCTGCATGAGGCAGATCTAAAACCGTCTTTTAAAAGTACTCAGAAAGTGACTTTAGAAGAGGGAGAATGAGTTAGGAAAGGCCTGAATTGTGATCTGTGGTTCTTCACGTGGAGTCCACCTAGCACAGGTGGTAAAGGGCAGGGTGAGAAGCTTGGCATTTGGAGCCAGTCTCCTTGGGATCAAGAGTCAGCTCTGTTAATTACTGACTTTGTTCCCCTAGACAAATTAATCCATAAAACTTACTTCGTTTTCTTCATTTGAACAAATGTGGGTGAAAATAATATCTATCTTTATAGGGTTGTGTTAAAAATTAAATGAGTTTATTCTTATAATTTAGAGCAGTTTAGAGCAGTTCCTGACACATAAGGGCTCAATAAGTGGTAACAGTTATTAGTACTATTATTACTATATAACAATCATAATTGCTGTATGATTACTACATATGATAAGAAAACAAGTATTAAGTTTTTAACCCAACATTCTTCATGAACATATATTTAAAAACAAACAAACAAAAAACAACTAAATGCTATATAACCTGCCTACATGTCTTTACCATCTAGATCACTTGTGAAGATCTGGTTAGAATGGAGGTCACTTGAAGTGGTGGATCTCATTGGTATGCTCATATTGTAGGAGAAGATTGGGCTGTATTATTACAATATATTTTTCATGACAGTAAACAATGGATAAAGATTTCAGAGGGCTTCCCTGATAGCTCAGTTGGTAAAGAATCTGTCTGCAATGCAGGAGACCCCCAGTTCAATTCCTGGGTTGGGAAGATCCCCTGGAGAAGGGATAGGCTACCCACTCCAGTATTCTGATCTGGAGAATTCATAGTCCATGGGGTTGCAAGGAGTCAGACATGACTGAGCAACTTTCACTTTCAAAGATTTCAGAAGTAACAAGCAAGCTGCTGCTAAGTCGCTTCAGTCATGTCCGACCCATAGATGGCAGCCCATCAGGCTCCCCCGTCCCTGGGATTCTCTAGCAAGAACACTGGAGTGGGTTGCCATTTCCTTCTCCAGTGCACAAGAGTTGAGCTTAAATACATAGGTCACTGAACATATATCTGATGATTCTCTTGATTGGTTTGAACTGTGAAAGGGTATGCTCCTTTGAAGTGAACTTGGACTAGGATTTTAATTAAAAAATCCAGTTGCTACTGACCCTCCTGAGTCAGTCTCCAATCAGCTTCCTTCTGCCTGGTGTGTTGTTTGAGCCGAAAGAAGGAGACCAAGTTCAGTTTAGAGGGAAAGGCTTTACTCTTTGATCAGAGAATGAAAAGATGCTTGTGAGCTCCTGCTCGACAGCGGTGGGCTCCAACCTTTTTGGCACAACGGACTGGTTTTGTAAAAGATAATTTTTCCACAGACCAGAGAGTGGGGATGGTTTGGGGATAATTCAAGCGCATTATATTTATTGTATACTTATTTTTATTACTATTACATCAGCTTCGCCTCAGATTATCAGGCATGACTAGATCCGGACGTTGGAGAACCCTGCTCTAGAGCACAGTTTTTCCATGTGGTACTTAGTGGTGAAGAACCGGTCTGCCAATGCAGGAGACAGATGCTGGTTTGATCCCTGGGTTGAAATGGCAACCCACTCCAGTATTCTTACCTGGAGAATCCCATGGACAGAGGAACCTGGCAGGGTACAGTCCATAGGCTTGCAAAGAACCAGACAGGAAAGAAGCGACTTAGCACGCATGCTCAATAGCCCACTGTCCCTCCCCCGCAAACGAGGCCGTGGGTGGGGCTGCTTCCCAGGGATCTCCTCAGCTTGGAGAGAGCAGCATTCTCCCGTCAGTGGCACCTGCTCACGCTCCAGACGGCAGTACAGGTGCAGCCTCTCTGCACACGGCCCGCAGCCATCTTAAGTTGAGGTGCTGTGGTGTCTGGGTTTCCTCAAGGAGATCCTGTCTGAAGCGTTGAGCTGGAGACCTCTGCTCGCGGCACCCTTTGAACAAGTGAAGCTAGACTAAGCACAGAAAAAAAGGTTAGACTTTTTTACTCAGATTCTGTTTTTATTTCCTGGGAATTTTTAATGGGCTCTGCTGATGAGGATATGGGATAGATTTGTTATGACCTGGATGAAGAGAAGGGAGTAAGATAACTACAAACTGAATCTTTGTTTGGGACAAACTGAATCTTTGTTTGGGACAGATATCAGTAATCTACGCATAGTGAATTTCATCTGGATATGTCTGTGAGGAAAAAATGAGGGTGGGGTTGGTGCTGAAGGTTGGACAAATTCATGTGAGGTGACCCAAATGAGGAAAATATTGATGTGTTTTAGGGTTCTACAAAGATTAATTTGATCAGTTACTAGCAAAGAATATTACCTAATTTTCCCGATATTTAGCTTCCTCATATGTAAAATGGGTGCAATATTTCCACTTTTAAGATTGTTATGAGGACTAAATGCACCAAAGCATGCAGCAGAGGACGAGATGAATTTCTGTTAAGCATCAGATCTTTTCTTCAGTCTGGGAATTTCAGATAACTTGCTACTGCCATTTGAGAGGAAAGCTGCTCTAGGAAAGTAGGAACTGATTACTACTGGAAGGTGCTCCTTCCTTCTAACCTTTCACCGTACTTTCTTTCCATATCTGGTAGGCTAGATTTCCCTTCTTTCTAGATAATTTTTTTTCTTGCTAATCCGTCACTCTAGAAAATATTAGGGAAGGAACTGTGCAGTTCTAGCATCCCCAAATCAGCTTAACGTATATCTCTTTTTAGTGTATTTTAAAGTATAAATATTAAATCACTGAATGTGATTTTCAGTGGGGAGGAGGAGAAAAAGAACCAAATAGAAGCACACGGAGAGGGAGAGAAGAATTTGGTAGTCTCTGAATTGCAGGCTCTGCTGATGCAGACAAACGGTGGCTGCCAATGTGCTGTGTTTTGCAGAGCCCTGGAGCACTGCCAGCCATTATGCACCTTAATATTTAATATGCATTTGTACAGAAATACCACATAAGTATGAGAGATGTTAATTTCTCATAACATTTTAATATTTTTTAAATTTAGCAGGCTGTTAGTCATAAAATAAAGAATGCGGTTTTGCTAAGTTGAGATTTTAATGTTCAGCTCTTAAATTTTTCTGAGAGAGGTTTTCTGTGAAAAGTTCGTAATAAATACTTTGTACCTGCATCATGCCACACTCTAAGCAGATCAAAGCCCTGATCAGAAAATTTACTGAGACCTGGGAAGGATTCCAGGCTCTTCTGTACTCTGCTCAGCTCTCCTGGAAATGCTGCTCCTAGCAGTAGGTCTGACCTATGGGGAAGTGTCTCTTTTTTGTACCATAAGCTTCTTGAGTTCTCACTTACTTAGCTGTTGTGGCAACCATCTCAAATCCTGAGATTCACTGCCTAACTAGTTACAGCACAATCATTGGATAATTGGTTTTTTTCATGTTTTTGTTACAATTTCACTGAAAAATCTGTTTTAGTTTAGAGAGAGTTATGCAAAAATAACTGTACAAAAGTACTAAATAATTTCTAGTACTAAATAACCTCTTAGAATTCCAGTGGAGAAGTGATACCTGAAGATGAGAAAATGTATTTTAATACAAAAGTCTTATGTAATCAGACTTTTCTGATCATTCACAGTATATATAGTCATGTTCTGTAATTCTGTGTTCTTTTAATGAAATGTGTTATCTTTGCTTTTAGTGTGTTTCTTCTTTTCACTGCTGTGAAGGCTTATTCTTTTACCATCTATTTAAAAGTAACTTCCTCTGTGAAGTTTTTCCATACCATAGGCTGACTGTAGGCTCAACTTATTTATTCCAGTCTAAATGTTTCCTCAAGTCTAGTAGCCCTTATCCATGGCACTGTAATTATTTTTATATATGTTTATCTCTCTCACAGTGCTATGAACCCTTTGAAGAGAGATCATTTATCTTACAGTTTTCTATGTGTTTGTCTGACATAGAGCTGGACACTTATAAAATGTTCAGAAAGGTTTTCAGAATGCATGGCTTCTGTATATGACCAAAAGATTATATAAAATTTTAAACTACAAAAGATGTTCCATTTCAAATAGGCTCCTCTGTGCTTGCAGCAGTTTAGCTCACTTCAAGTAGCTTTTTATTGTTAGTGCTTTAAAAACAATTAAATTGTTTCCTTTATTAACTTTAAATGAACATTAGAAAAAGAATTAGAAAAAAGAAATAACCTGTAGCCTTAAATAAAAGTTAGACAAAAATAATTGTGGAATTAACTTTCTAAAATGAATTTGCTTTGTTAAGTGAAAAATTGTGTGTGTTTAAACAGAAAATAAATTCTTGCTTATGAAAAACAAAAAGGTGGCTCAATTTCTGGAAATTTCTGCAGATATGTTAAATGTAATTCTTTGCAGTTTCATCCCCAAGGTGATTTGGTCACTTGTTTGCTCTTGTGTGTTAAATTCAACTCATATTTTATCTCATTTTGTCTGCTTGAATTTCGGAGCACACACTCTAATCTTCAAGAGAATGTGGGTATAACTTTCTCATTCTCCCTTACCCTGTAGAACCTTGAGGCAGTTTTTCAACAAAATTGTCCAGTGAATTGCTGTAGACCACAGAGCAAGTAAATTGTAATGAAGGGAAGGAAGTTCAGGTGTCTTACTTCCCTGGATCCCCATTCTAGTCTATAAAGATTAAAATGTTCCAAGACCATATATTTCATAATGATCTATAAAAGAGTGTAGAAATTCTAGGGTAGTGTGAACTTCCATAAGGAAACAAAGATCTGTATAAATAATAGAACTTTAACACAACAACTCTGGAATGAAGAGCTTTAAAATTATTCACCTTCACTAATTCCATTCCTGAGACCCTTTTTTTTAGAGTATTTATATATGTGCTTTTTTTGGTATAGTATTTTACAATTTTATTTTATTTTTTTGAAGAAATAATAATAAGTACAAAGATTTACACTGAAGGATCTCACATCATTATCTCAGTAAAAAATCAAAACTATTAAATGTTCAACAATGTAGACTGGGTAGATAAATCATAGTATGTCTTTATAGTGAATTATAAAACAAAAATTCAAGTGTTGGTAGATTTTTATAAAGACATTGGAGAATGCCCACAACATAACAGTACATGAGAAAAGTGAAGAATAAACTGATTTCTAAAGCATAATATAATTATTTAAGCAAAAATTATATACACACATGAACATATATATATGTTAGAATAAAAAGTAAAAATAAGAAAGAAATAACAACTGTATTTTTTCAATATCCTATAATGAGTGTATATTGCTTCAAAATCTTTTCAAAAAAGAATTTTGAAAGATACCATGTTAAAGGTTAACAGTTTTTTATTGCAGAAAGTTACTTTTCAAAATAGCTTCAGAGTGTTGTTATAAATGATATCTTGCTTCATGGTGTCCTGGAAAATGCAGATAGATCTCATTTGATGGTCATAGGCTGTGCATCAGAGTAACTTTGGTAGAAAGAAGCTCTTTTTAAAGAATATTCATTCCTGCCAGAGACTCATCTCAAGTATATCCAGGACTGTGGATATAGATTCCAGTATTAATATATTTTGTAAAACTTTCTCCAGGTAATTCAGATACATGTCGTTGATTATATTTGCTGCTTTGGTTATAAATAAAAATACTAAATCTTGAATCAAGCTGATTAAAGAAGAGGTAAGCATGGTGAGAAGGAAGCATTTAGCTTCTGGTGGAAAGGATAAATGAGGTACTCACAGTTCTTTGGAGAGGGACATAATCATTGAAAAACTCATAGTTATAATAAATATAGAATAATAGTGATTTACTGCTTTCTTTTTACATTTTTTTTGAAGGATAATTGCTTTACAGAACTTTGTTGTTTTCTGTCAAACCTCATGAGGGTGGGCAGAAGAGGAGTGAAGAGATGTGCATGTGTGTGTATCTTCTTTTGTGAAAAATCTTTTCAAGTTAATTGCCTCTTTATTTTCCATTTGGTTCATGTTTTTCTTATTGATTTTTAGGAGTGCTTTATATATTCTCCATATGCGTTCCTTATTAGCTATGTTACAAATATTTCTTCATCTTTGTATTGCCTACATATTTTAAAATATACATGTCAAGAATTATTATTCAACATATGAATGAAGTAGCCAACGAGAATTTTTAAGTGGTTCATATGAGAATTTGCATTATAAAGATTTATAATCTCTACTAAAGAAAATTGACTTATATTGTTATAAATAGGGATTATTTTATTGCTAAGAATCCTTTGCATGGCTATCAGTTTTTTGCAACTTAATCACTACCACTATAAAGTTATAAAATTGCCTAGTCAATAGAAAGTTAATAAAAGGTGCATGCTCCTGTAGAATCAGATAATTAGAGGGTTCACTAGGCAATGCCTAGCACTCTGCTGAAAGGATACTAGGTACACACTTTTATTTATCTCCAAGTCTTGGGATTTTTTTTTTTCTCCTGACAGTATTCCTCCCTCTAATCACCTGTGACTGTAGATAATCTCTAAAGCTTACTCTTGAGCACAAAAATGTCTAGTCTCATTAGATCTGGTTTAATCCCTTATTAAGATGCATCAATAAAAGTGAAAGTTGCTCAGTCATGTCCAACTCTTTGCTACCCTATGGAATTTTTCCTTCTCAAGGGGATCTTCCCAACCCAGGGATCAAACCTAGGTCTCTTGCACTTCAGGTGGATTCTTTACCAGCTGAGCCACAAGGGAAGCCCAGAATTCCCCAGGCCAGGATACTGAAGTGGGTAACCTTTCCCTTCTCCAGGGGCTCTTCCCACCCCAGAAATCTAACTGAGGTATCCTGCACTGCAGACTGATTCTTTACCAACTGAGCTATCGCTGTTAATCAACTATATATGTTTTACTGCATTTTCTTTGTAAATCTTGAGCCATACAGTATAGACCAACTAAGTCTAAAGGATTGACTTTAGCCTAAACTATTGATAAGGATTTTTGGACTGGGATTTTTACATCCTTTTTTATTTGCTTTTACTTCACTTACTATGGTAATCTTTGGGCCCATTCATATT
Source organism: Neotragus moschatus (assembly GCA_006410615.1). NCBI lineage: Eukaryota > Metazoa > Chordata > Mammalia > Artiodactyla > Bovidae > Neotragus > Neotragus moschatus. The sequence goes on along the minus strand of SJYA01000059.1, from coordinate 392,572 downwards.
GCTGCAAATGGCATTATCTCATTCTTTTTCATGGTTGAGTAATATTACATCATACATATATATTCTACATGTTTTTTTATCCATGCATCTGTTGATGGACATTTAGGTTGCTTTCATGTCTTGGCTAGTGTAAATAGTACTGCTGTGAACATGGAGGTGCAAATATATTTTTAAATTAGAGTTTTCTCTGGATATATACCCAACTGTGGGCTTCTCAGGTGGCATTAGTGGTAAATAACCTGCCTGCCAATGCAGGAGTCATAAGAGATGCAGGTTTGATCCCTGGGTTGGGAAGATCCCCTGGAGGAAGGCATGGCAACCCACTCCAGTATTGTTGCCTGAAGAATCCCATGGACAGAAAAACATGGCAGGCTACAGTCCGTAGGGTCACAAAGAGTTGAACACGACTGAAGCAACTTAGCACATGCCCGAGAGCAGGACTGCAGGATCATACAGTAAGTCTATTTTTATTTTATTTATTTTTTTTTTTAAGGAAACTCCATACTGTTCTCCATAGTGATTGACCAATTTGCCTTCCCACGTATAGTATAGGAGGATTTCCTTTTTTTCCATCCCCTTTCCAGCATTTGGTAACTGTAGACTTTTTCATGATGGTCATTCTGACTGTTGTGAGGTGATATCTCATTGTAGTTTTGATGGGTATTTCTCTAATAACTTGCAACATTAAGCATCCTTTCATGTGCTTTCAGGTCATCTGTTTGTCCTGTTTGGAGAAATGTCTATTTAGATCTTCTGTCCAATTTTTGGATTGGGTTGTTTGCTTGTTTGTTTTGATATTAAGCTGTATGATCTTTTTGTTACATTAAAAATTTCATTTTACATACTTAACATTTTTGATGCTAACTTCTATTTCTCAGGGAAAATCAAATGAATGGGCTTCCTTTGTGGCTCAGTTGGTAAAGAATCTACCAGCAATGTGGGAGATCTAGGTTTGATTCTTAGGTTTGGAAAGATCCCTTGGAGAAGGAAACAGCTACCTATTCTAGTATTCAAACCTGGAGAATTCCGTGGACTGTATAGTCCATGGTGTCGCAAAGAGTCAGACATGATTGAGTGACTTTCACTTTCTGTTTCTCAGGGAATACTTAATGGTAGATAATTGAGAACTCTATGTAACACAGAAGAATTTTTAACAGTACCAAAGTACATGAATAAAGGAAGAAACTTTATATTCCTTTAAACCTTCAAGTTTCAAAATAAACCTATTTATGAAGTATTCCAAAATATAAAGCTACTATATGGAATATAATAGGCAAATGTATATAAATAAATAATTATCCTCAGTGACAAGTGGAAAGTAATCAGTCCTTTACAGAAATCATCTAGGTACCCAATAATTAATATTGGATTATAAATGTGTAACTTCAAGATAATATTAGTATAAGTTATTATGATACCTAAAGATCTTGAAAATTATGGTCTAGCTGATGCTAGAAAACTTCGTTACTATTGGTATAAAAATGATCAAACTTACAATTTAATTTAATTGAAAAAAATTTTGTATAAATGTTATTTTAAATATTAAGCATTGATATAAATCATCTGAGGAACAGATGACAAGATGGCATTGGTCATTCATGAGATTTATTGGAAAATTTCCCCTTGTGATAAAAAATGAGAAGGTAGCTGAAAGAGGCATGTTGAACATCTGATTGTGATACATCTAACCCTGTGAAGGAGAAAAGGAAAGAAGGAAGGAAGGAAGCAAGCCTTAGATTGCAGTGAAGTTTTATGAATGTTTTAGCAAGGCCAGTGTAGAGTCTTTGTGCCAAGACAGTCTGAACTAGGTGTCCTAGATCACTGGAATGGGTTTGCTTTAGCATCCCTTCTGTGCTAAGTCATTGGTTGGGAGCAGTGCAGTTGCAGTATGCCCTTGGCTAGGGTGCAGTGATGTAAATTCAAAGCATAGCAGCTGAGGGTGGCAGCCAACTGGAGTCCCTACAGTTGGAGGTTTGAGTGGTACATTTTTTATGACTGTCATAGTCTATCCCTTGCATCACATAGATCTGCTTCTCCATACAAGATTAGGGATTAGCTACTCTATGATTCCCATGGGGTTGTCTTCCTGAGAGGACATGTAGCAGGTTAGTGAGATAAAGTGAAGTTGCTCAGTCATGTCCGACTCTTTGCGACCCCATGGACTGTAGCCTACCAGGTTCCTCCATCCAGGGGATTTTCCAGGCGAGAGTACTGGAGTGGGTTGCCATTTCCTTCTCCAGGGGATCTTCCCAACCCAGGGGTCAAACCCAGGTCTCCCGTGTCGCTTTACTGTCTGAGCCACCAGAGAAGCCCTAGCAAGATAAGGTACAGCCTAATAGTTGCAGTTGATATTGGGGCTGAAACTATTTCCTTTCTCCATTCCAAATTTCCCTGACCCTCTGCTTTTACCGTGTTGGCTCTTAGTGGTTTACCTGGGAGTGTGACCCAAATCTTTCTTTCAGAGGGGTTTGAAACTCTGGTAATTCTTTCCAGGCCAGTGTTGCTGCTTATATTCATTTATTGCTGTAATGGACAAAAAGTACCACGTGGCATCCAAGTGGCTCACTTGGATTCCACATGTATTCTTCCCTCTCTCCATTGTGAAAAACCATCTCTATTCCTCCTGTTGATCATGGTTAACTACCCAGGAAAATATGGTAGGAGCTCCTTGCTTGCTGGTCCCTGGACACAATTCCAGAATGCCTAGCAGCAGCTCTAACTTGTAGTTCATTGGAACCCTTGCTCTGTCCATTGGCAAGATTATGTCCCTATGCTATCAATTGATACCTTCATGTATTTTGATGTTGTATTATTTAGGTGTATATATAATTAAGATTATTTTTCCCTGATAAAATGACTTTTATCACTACAAAATGAACTATTTTTATCTGGTAACACTTGTTTTAAAGTCTATTTTGTATTAATATATTCACATGTCTACTTCTGTTTTAAATGATTATTGTATCTTTTCCTTTTAATCTATTTATATCTTTAAATTAAAAATGTCTCTTGTAAACAACATTCAGTTAGTTCGTGACTTTTTAATCCAATGTGACAATGTGTAACTATTAGTTGGAATAGTTTGTCTATTTACATTTAATATAGATAACAGTATGATTTTGGTATATCTATCATTGTCTTATTTATTTTCCATTTATATAGTCAGTTCTTTGTTACTTGAATTTCCTGCCTTTTTAAGACTCTTGTTCCAGATTTTGTGCATGAAAAGGGAAGACTGAAGTACCATATCATCAATTCTGTAGCCCAGAGAGCTGAATTCTTTCCCTGTGTTAAGTTGAGACTAGGTCACAGCTTTGACTAGATTGGGTTCATTATGTTTAAGTCTCATAAATATTTGAGCTGGTAGTGAGTTGGCTGCAGCTCCAAATATGTTGGTTAATTTTTGGATTCTATACTGGTAGGACTCAGCAGTCCAGTAATCATGAGAATGCATGGATTATGTTTCTAGTCCTTTCTCCACTGANTTCCTCCATCCAGGGGATTTTCCAGGCGAGAGTACTGGAGTGGGTTGCCATTTCCTTCTCCAGGGGATCTTCCCAACCCAGGGGTCAAACCCAGGTCTCCCGTGTCGCTTTACTGTCTGAGCCACCAGAGAAGCCCTAGCAAGATAAGGTACAGCCTAATAGTTGCAGTTGATATTGGGGCTGAAACTATTTCCTTTCTCCATTCCAAATTTCCCTGACCCTCTGCTTTTACCGTGTTGGCTCTTAGTGGTTTACCTGGGAGTGTGACCCAAATCTTTCTTTCAGAGGGGTTTGAAACTCTGGTAATTCTTTCCAGGCCAGTGTTGCTGCTTATATTCATTTATTGCTGTAATGGACAAAAAGTACCACGTGGCATCCAAGTGGCTCACTTGGATTCCACATGTATTCTTCCCTCTCTCCATTGTGAAAAACCATCTCTATTCCTCCTGTTGATCATGGTTAACTACCCAGGAAAATATGGTAGGAGCTCCTTGCTTGCTGGTCCCTGGACACAATTCCAGAATGCCTAGCAGCAGCTCTAACTTGTAGTTCATTGGAACCCTTGCTCTGTCCATTGGCAAGATTATGTCCCTATGCTATCAATTGATACCTTCATGTATTTTGATGTTGTATTATTTAGGTGTATATATAATTAAGATTATTTTTCCCTGATAAAATGACTTTTATCACTACAAAATGAACTATTTTTATCTGGTAACACTTGTTTTAAAGTCTATTTTGTATTAATATATTCACATGTCTACTTCTGTTTTAAATGATTATTGTATCTTTTCCTTTTAATCTATTTATATCTTTAAATTAAAAATGTCTCTTGTAAACAACATTCAGTTAGTTCGTGACTTTTTAATCCAATGTGACAATGTGTAACTATTAGTTGGAATAGTTTGTCTATTTACATTTAATATAGATAACAGTATGATTTTGGTATATCTATCATTGTCTTATTTATTTTCCATTTATATAGTCAGTTCTTTGTTACTTGAATTTCCTGCCTTTTTAAGACTCTTGTTCCAGATTTTGTGCATGAAAAGGGAAGACTGAAGTACCATATCATCAATTCTGTAGCCCAGAGAGCTGAATTCTTTCCCTGTGTTAAGTTGAGACTAGGTCACAGCTTTGACTAGATTGGGTTCATTATGTTTAAGTCTCATAAATATTTGAGCTGGTAGTGAGTTGGCTGCAGCTCCAAATATGTTGGTTAATTTTTGGATTCTATACTGGTAGGACTCAGCAGTCCAGTAATCATGAGAATGCATGGATTATGTTTCTAGTCCTTTCTCCACTGAAACTTTATTTGCAAAATTTTGAGGATAGAATTGGAGGAGAGGATTGTCAGGCTCAGCATTTTTTTTCTCATACTTAGGACTTTTCTATACTCCGGTTCATTTGATACTATCATTCAAGGCTTCTCTGACCTCTCCCATTCCCACATCATTGCTTCATCTTTAGCATCTCTCTCCTTAGTTGTGTGAATGTACTTAGTCATTTCTGACTCTTTGTGATCCCCTGGACTATAGGCCACCAGCCTCCTCTGTCCATGGACTTTTCCAGGCAAGAATATTGGAGTGGGTTGCCATTTCATCTTGCAGGGGATCTTCCCAATCAAGGAATTGAAACTGTGTCTCTTGCATTTTCTGCATTGCCAGACTAATTCTTTACCACTGTGCCACCTGGGCTTCAGCTGCTCCTAGACTATATACCTGCCTCTAGATATGGAGGCTATCAGTTTATCAGGACTTGTTTGTCACATCGAAGATATGCCTTTTATTTATTTTTTTCTGGATGTATTATATCCAGAATACATTAGGACTAAAGTCTTTTTCATCCTATATGTTCTATCCAGAAATAAAGTCTCTTTTCCTTTCTTGAAAGGTCAGCTGTGTATGACGGTCTATCTGATGTTTCAACTTGAGAGTTTGTAGGTCATTTTATTTCTCCATCTTGCTGAGATAGGAACAGAAGCCATAGATTTATGTTTACCTTATGACTGTTAGTACCACAACACACTGTGGAAAATTCTGAAAGAGATAGAAATGCCAGACCATCTGACCTAAATCTTGAGAAATCTGTATGCAGGTCAGGAAGCAACAGGTAGAACTGGATAGGGAACAACAGACTGGTTCCAAATAGGAAAAGGAGTACGTCAAGGCTGTATATTGTCACCCTGCTTACTTAACTTATATGCAGAGTACATCATGAGAAATGCTGGACTGGAGGAAGCACAAGCTGGAGCCAAGATTGCCAGGAGAAATATCAATAATCTCATAGATATGGAGATGACACTGCCCTTATTGCAGAAAGTGAAGAAGAACTAAAGAGCCTCTTGATGAAAGTGAGAGTGAAAAAGTTGGCTTAAAGCTCAACATTCAGAAAACTAAGATCATGGCATACAGTCCCATCACTTCCTGGCAAATAGATGCGGAAACAGCGGAAATAGTGGCTGACTTTATTTTGGGGGGCTCCAAAATCACTGCAGATGGTGATTGCAGACATGAAATAAAAGACGCTTGCTCCTTGGAATGAAAGCTATGACCAACCTAGAGAGCATATTCAAAAGCAGAGACATTACTTTCCCCATAAAGATCCGTCTAGTCAAGGCTATGGTTTTTCCAGTGGTTATGTATGGATGTGAGAGTTGGACTATAAAGAAAGCTGAGCACCGAAGATTTTATGCTTTTGAACTGTAGTGTTGGAGAAGACTCTTGAGAGTCACTTGCACTTCAAGGAGGTCCAACCAGTCCATCCTAAAGGAGATCAGTCCTGGGTTTTCATTGGAAGGACTGATGTTGAAGCTGAAACTCCAATACTTTGGCCACCTGATGCAAAGAGCTGACTCATTTGAAAAGACCCTGATGTGGGAAAGATTGAAGGCGGGAGGAGAAGGGGATGACAGGACATGAGATGTTTGGATGGCATCACCAACTCAATGGACATGAGTTTGAGTAGGGTCTGGGAATTGGTGATGGATGAGGAGGCCTGGAGTGCTGCAGTCCATGGGGTCACAAAGAGTCAGACATGACTGATTGACTGAATTGAACTATCACTGTTAGAGTGATGATGTATTACTGGTTTAAAACAGCAGGTAGTGTTAGTGGTAAAGAACCCACCAGCTAATGCAGGAGACATAAGTGACATGGGTTCCATCCCTGGGTTGAGAAGATGCCCTAGAATAGGAAATGAAAACCCACTCCAGTATTTTTGCCTGGAAAATTCAGTGGACAGAGAAGCCTGGCAGACTGCAGTCCATAGGCTCACAAAGAGTTGGAGATGACTGAAGCAACTTAGCACATGTACACATGCATTAGAATTTTTTGAAGCCTATAAAAATATAGATACCTTGGTCTTACAATAGATGATTCAAATTCATTGACTCATGGGGGGGAAAAGCCAAAGGAATTTATGTTTTCTAAAGGCTCCTCAAATGATTTTGATGCAAATAAAAGTTTGAAAAGAAAAATGATAAATTAGATGAATGGGACCTGAAACTCCATGATATTTATCTGTATTTTATCCCTACTGCCCAGAACTAGTGAGTGCTCAGTTTTTGCCAAATGGATAAATGCATTCAATATGGCAGCTTGGTTTTCCACATAATTCAGTTATGAGATGATTTAAACACATTGTTTCAATAAGTGAAATATGGCCTTATTAGAAGACTGAACAAATTTACTGCTTTTGAGGTTACCAATGTTCTCCTTGTTGCCTAATATGTTAGGCACTTTTCCCTGTATATCTTATTTGACTTCACATTGCAGTTTGACACTATTCTCTTCCTGAAAAAAAAAAAAAAGATATTTTCTTGCCTTTATTAACACCATAATTTTCTGGTTTCTCTCTACCTATTGGCCTCTTAATTATAGTATATAAATCCGTTTTTCTCTTTCAAAAATCTAGGGATCCTAATGTGCTGGAAATACAAAGAACCTTAAGATACCACCTCTGCTCTTACTGCTACTGCTGCTAAGTCACTTCAGTTGTGTCCGACTCTGTGTGACACCATAGATGGCAGCCCACCAGGATCCCTGGTCCCTGGGATTCTCCAGGCAAGAACACTGGAGTGGGTTGCCATTTCCTTCTCCAATTCATTAAAGTGAAACGTGAAAGTGAAGTCGCTCAATTGTGTCCGACTCCTAGCAACCCCATGGACTGCAGCCCACCAGGCTCCTCCATACATGGGATTTTCCAGGCAAGAGTACTGGAGTGGGGTGCCACTGCCTTCTCTACCTCTGCTCGTAAAGATCTTATAAATCAAATAAGTAATGCTATTGTTGTAGTTTTGAAAGAGTTCTGAGAACACTACCCCAAGATATGAAACACAGGCTCCTTTCTCCTTGAAGACTTTAAATGTCCTCTTCATCTTCTTTTGTTATTTTTTGAAAATTTGTTTTAAGGACTTCACTGTCTTCAAGTATATGCACATGAGAATCTGTGATGGAAGGAAAGAGGGGAGAGCAGTAAGGAGGTAAGAGGGAAGGAAAGAGGGTCTCAGCATGTTGCTCTCTGCCTCTTTATTATAAGTAAGCATGAATAGAAATAAGATGCATTATAATACTTTGACTTTCTAAAGCGTCCTTAAGACTTCCCCAATTTTATTTTCATAACATTCCATTTTACTAATGGAGAAATTGAATCAGGGTATGTCCATATGTCTACTAGATGTCTCCCTCTTTCAGCCCTCAAAGCATTTTTCATCTGTAATTTCAATTTGATACTAGCAATAGTCCTCTGAAGTTTTTTGCTCATAAAACAAGGAGGAGTTGTAGAATGAACCATGTTTGGAAGGGAAACTGTCCCAACCCAGCTGAGCTGAAATCTCTGCTCATCCATTTGCTAGCTGTGTGAGTTCCATTTAACCTACACAAGACTATTTATCTATTAATATGAATAATAATTCCTACCAATAGAGGTTTTTGTGACTGGTACTTACTAAATGTCAGTTAATTTTTTTTGCTTTTTCTGAATTTACTTCTGTCCTTGTTGGTTCGTCCGGAGAGGTTTTTTTTTTTTCTTTTCTTTTTATGACAAAAGACAGTCTTTTCATGTCTGTAGTCTACGTTTGCAAAGGTAAACATGAACTTCATCTGGCTATGCACTAGTCTAGTAGAGCTGTATTCCCTTCTCTCACATGAAACAAAGGCTCAGGGAATGTTTTATTCTGTGCAAGATTTATTTTTAACAGAAATCTAACATCCTAGATGGAATAGTCTCTTGAAAATAGAGGGTTTTAAAAGAGGACCTGAAAGCTGTTATATGGCATCTCTATATCTGCACAATTTCTAATCTGGTAAGAGTTCAAATGTAACAATTAATGTCACACCTCACTTCATTCAGATTAGTCTAAAGCTTATCTGCCTCAGGCAGTAATAATCAGGACTCAATAAAAGATACTGAAGCAGATGGAGGTACTACAGTTTCTAATTAAACTCTTCTTTGTTAAACTGTGTATTCTTTCATGATTTATTGAGCTGATTTCAACTCTCCATCACCTATACAACTGCTGTTTGTGTTTACCACCTGGTGACTCTGGTTACTTTCTTAGGCGGAGAAGAAGGTTTAAATGGAGAATTTCATTTTACCCTAATGAGATAGTTGCGGAAAAGATGACATTTCTTTTGGTAACTGGAATAAAACAAGGAGAAAAAAGGCAACTGATGTTTATTGAGCATTAGGAATGCCCTGTAGGCATTTTTCAATAAATCTCCTCTGAAGCAATGCTTTATATGCATTGCTGCATTTAATCCTCATAACTATACTATGAGGAAGAGGTTGTTTCTTATTTGTTCACCATTTTGTTGATGAGAAAGCTGAAATGAGTCTGAATCAATGAGCAGATGTGAAAAAGCAGAATGACTTTCCTTTTCTGTTCATAAAATACTGTCACCAAGGGAAAGAAAGGTAGGAGAGATTTTATAAATGAGAATGTTGAGAAAGTTAACAATAAAAACATCCTGTATTATTAAAAGAGAAATGTAGTGCACATATGCCTATACATGAATCAAAAGAATTACTTTTTTGCGTATGAATAGCATCATGCTGTGAAGCATGTAGCAAACTTGTATGCAGATGTCACAGAGCCAGACCCTGTGCTGGGCATTGGCAGTTTAGCGGTGGAAGAGACTGACTCTATTTCTGTTTTCATAGGAAAAAAAAAAAAATACAAATATTCACGTAATTCCAGTTAATGCTTATCCGTTGTTCACTAAGAAAACCAGAGACTTGTCTGCTTCAATAGCCTGAGATGATTAACAAGGCAGAAAGGATGCTCTACTGCGGGAAGTGCAAAAGAACTCTAAGAAAATAATGGGGGAGAAGAGAGGTACTACCTCACCGCACAAGTCCTAGTCCCTGAAGAGGAATGTGGAAGAGAGTGGGAGATGGGTCAGGTGTTTCAGTATCTCCTTAAGAACAGCAGGGTCTAAAAGTGTTTAGGATTCCTAGGCAAGTGGAATTTTTTTCTGTGCAACTTGATTTGTTCCCATGAAATTACTGTTCTTCTTGGCCCTTTAATAAGGCAGTTTAGCTACTCTATAGAAAGTAACACCTGCTAACTCTCTCTCTTTCTCTCTCACTATATATATATACACATATATGTATATATGTAGGTATTTATTTATTTATTGGAGTATAATTGTTTTACAACATTAGTTTCTGCTGTATAGTAAAGTGAATCAGTTATATGTATACATATATTCACTCACAATAAATTTCTTTTATCTTATGATCAGGAGACAATAAACTGTCTTAAAAAAAAGTGTATTTGATATGCCATGCTACTTCCAAAGGTTCAAAAACTGTGTCGCAACATAAATTCTCCAAATACCACAATTTGAATTAAGTCAGAAATAGCTTAATCATCAGTAGCTTACATGTAATGTTGATATCTTATCTTTTGTTTCTAGAACTTAAAATAGATGGTTATATTTTCAAGATACAGTGTAAGGTGTAAATTCAGGAGTAGGTATGAGATGAGAGTTCATAATAAAGTTTGGTATAGAAATTAATAGACAGTCCAACAAATACATATCAGAAGCAAGCAGGAAAAGAGTAATACAGCAAAAATGAAATCAGTGGTTAGTCAGAACATTTGGGCAAAATATAAAGCAATAATCAAACCATTAGAGACTGTTGAGTTTATGTAATGAATAAGAATGTTGGAAAGACTGAAATATCACAAAAATGATTAAATGAGGTATGGAGAACACTTTAATTAGGATTATAACTAGGGCAAACCCTTCATTACCACATGACTCACATCACAGGTCTGAATATAACACAGTCACAGGATTCCCCAATGAAAACTTCACAGTAAAATTATAAAATTCTTAGCCTATAAGGTAATAATTCTGTCCCTTACATTTGGAATTGGACTTGTAAAGAGAAAGATAAGAGCAGAATAATAAAAAAAAAAAACCTATAATAATCCTTTATGTGGTGAACCAAAAACATTGTGGGAGCAGTCTCCAGTCCTGACTAGGATCATGGTCTCTGTGGGAAGGTTTTGGTGTTCATCAGCTGTGATTTGTAGAAATAAAAAAGCTATAATAATCCTGCCATCCTTCCCGTCGTGTGGAGAGTGCTGTTTGACATCAGAGTCCATCCACAGATGAAAACACCCTAAGGAGCCAGAGCTTAGTGACAATGTTGAGTCCTCCTCCTCTGCCTGAAACCAGAACCCTTAGACTTCACAGGTATTCTAAAGATATTCCCCCTTCTGCTTAGTAGGTTGAGTCAAATTTTTCACAAACAGCAGTACCACAGCAGAGAAGGATCCTGGCTTCCTGAGACCATTGAGGTCCCATGCCATTCTGAACTGCCTGCACAGACTTTTATATGAAAAAGAAATAAACTTGAATCTTGGTTAAGAAAAAAAAAAAAACTATAATAATCCTTTATATGGTGAACCAAAAACACTGTGGGAGCAATATAAGAAGATGAATGATTTGAGATAATGGCAGTGAACTCTTCTAAAACTATGGAACTATTGTAATGCCAGTTCTTTATAGCACATGGATATATGATAAAATATGTGCGTGGTTCATCATTGGATTATGCTTGATTTCTTCATTTAATAAAGAAAATTAACATGCTTAAATGGGTTAAATTAACATGCTTCCAGAAAAGAGATTTGAAAAATTAAAGTTACAGAGTAAACTTTTCACCTACAAAATAGTTAAATGATAGAGTGGATCACAGAGATGGTTATTATGATGTCATGAATAAGAGGAAATTATTTTGGTCTTGACTCTAGAAAGTTAAGGAGGTTATTACCACAAGAAGGTTGACCTCTTGTCACCCAGAGACTTGAAAATTTGACTTTTTAGATTTTATAGAATTGTCAAGTGTTAACTCATTGGCTTGCATGCTAGGGTGTGGGAATGTGAGTGTCACAAGTAAACGTCTTATTATACAGCTGCCTGGGCTGTCTGACATAATAGTTTCTAGATATACCCTACCTCTAATCTGCAAGAGTCCCTCTTATTTTCAAAAGTCTATGGAGTGAGGACTAGAATCCAAATACAATCTATTGAAGAAGTGGAACTTTGCAGTTAGTTTTCTTATTGCTGTTAAAAGAATCCATAAATTTTCAAATTTTGTATTCTTTCTGGATTACACCTTTCCATTTGGAAATATATACAGATTTATTTCTTTGGGTCATCAGGAATCACACAATTCAAAATATAAACAATGAAAAATATTTTAGGTATATGAAAATATTTCAGTATAGTGGGGAAATACTGTAATAGTGTATAGTAGAACTCATATTTTAAAAATGTGTTTGTTACATCTGCATTTAATTTCATAGCCAATTTTAGAAATATATTAACCTGAGGGAGGGATTAAGAATGCCTGAAGGGGAAATCAAAGAGAGTGAATTAATATTCAGCTTCTGACACAACAGAGATAGAAGCTTACAGAAGACAACAGACTTGAAAGCCTGGCTTTGGTAAAACAGGATTTTCTAGATTCTTTTATCTTTTTGTGATGCAGAATATAAAACCTGATTGCAGAGTTCCAATTTTAGGTGGTGTTTATCAAGTGGGGACAGAGAGAGAGGAAGAGAGAGACAGAGAAAAAAAATGTTGCTTGTCCTGGTGGAGGAAGGCAGAAGAGAAAAGAGAGGAGGGTGACTAGCTCAGGAATAAGGGCTCTTATTATCTGCCTGAATTTGAAAAAAGACTGTGTGAGCATTTGCGCCTTTAGACTTCAGATGATTTCAACATGGCACAGGGTACTTATGCCCGACCTTGCCATAAGGCCGCTATATAGAGTCTGCATGGTGTTCTAGGATCCTGGGATTTCTTCAATGAAATAATGAAGAGATGTTGAAATTGGCTGGTGGCTAACAGAGACCTGGGATCAAGAGTAGGTAAGAACTTTGAGCCTGGGTGAAAATGTTGGTGCTATGGTTTCTACCAGGGGTGCCAGCATGTCACCCCAAAAGCATAATGCAGCCAGTTGCCCATCAGCAGTCACCAGTCGGGGAGAAGACTACTCCATGTATTCTATACAAGAGGTCTTAGAGATCCAGGTGATACCTCATAGATCTGAGGAATGAATCTCTCTACCATCCTTTCATGTATCTTTCACCCACTGCTATGAGGACAAGGTCAGAACCTTCTCATACACACATGAACTTGAGAAGAGTAAGGGGTTAAATCTGAAGGATGGACAGTTCAGTTCAGTCAGTTCAGTTCAGTCACTCAGTCATGTCTGACTCTTTGTGACTCCATGGACTGCAGCACCCCAGGCCTCTTTGTCCATCACCAACTCCCAGAGTTTACCCAAACTCATGTCCATTGAGTCGGTGATGCCATCCAACCATCTCATCCTCTGTTGTCCCCTTCTCCTCTTGCCCTCAATCTTTCCCAGCATCAGGGTCTTTTCTAACGAGTCAGCTCTTTGCATCAGGTAGCCAAAGTTTTGGAGTTTCAGCTTCAACATCAGTCCTTCCAATGAACACTCACAACTAATCTTCTTTAGGATGGACTGATTGGACCTCCTTGCAGTCCAAGGGACTCTCAGGAGTCTTCTCTAACACCAAAAGATGGACATTTACCTTAAAAGAGTAAATTTTGTGAAAGAGGAAAAAAATTTTAAATCCCTAATAGGGAGTTTGACTTTGAAAAGACTAAGTAAGACTTGTTGAAACCAGAAGAGGCATAAATATTTTAAGCAGCCAATTGGGAAAAAGCAATCTTTCTATTCATGATTCAAAGTTGTGAAAAAAAATGCAGATTTAAAGAACTGAAGAAGCTATTTTCTTTGTGCAACTGAACCACAGAGAGTAAATACTCAAATATTCATAGAAAAATAATAGTTTGAGAATTAAAATGTTGGGTATTTCTCTTGGGAAAATAATTTAAACTGTTGTAAATAACCTGGGGATTAGAAGAAAAATCTTTTGAATTAAGACTTTAGTATTGCCTCCATGAAATTACCCCTAGACTAGCCAGCTTTAATGTAGCAGAATCAAACTTGGAATAGGAAGTTCTGATTTGAAAAATTCATCAGCATTATTACCGGTGTCACTTCAGGTAATATGTTGATTAATTTCTCTGAGTCTCAGTTTTTTCACCCATGAAATGCATAATATTAACCTCAGGGAGTTTTGATGAATCTCATACACGATCATGCATGACTTGAAGTGCAGACCTGAGCTGAAACCTGCTTGCTGCCTGTTTAGAATACGAAGTTTTAGTGGAAAATGGCCTTGCCCATTTCTTGCCTTTTCCGTGGCTATTTCATGCTGCAAAGGCAGAGTTGAGTAGCTGTAATAGAGACTCTGTGAGCAGGTGCTATTGTTTTTATCATGTTAACCCACTTTGCTCTGAGTCCAATCTTATATAGTTGCCTTTTGGTAAACATTATTTTTTTAAAGACTTCATTCTGGAGAAAACTATTTTTTCATTCAAAAGTATGTTTCTCACTGTAAGTTAACCAGTTGGCAATCGGTTTATAAAGCAGTCTGTTCAGAATTTGGTTACATTTCCTCTCTCTGCCAAGGCAGATTCTCCCCAGCTGAGCTGAAATATTAAACTTCTGAGTCTACAATCTAAGGACCACCTGTTCCTCTGTAGCCACAATGAGCCATTCCCCCCACCCCCACCATTATCATTGAGATCAAGGAGCCTACTACTTTACTCAACTTTACCACATTTATCATAAAATAATCATAAATTGTTGCCTCTCTATGTGAACAAGACATCAAAAGATAAATTATTTTTAAAAAGGCACACTATATCTGGTTAGATGTTTTTCCTTTTTCTTTTCTCCAGTGTTCATCCTCATGTGGTCCGTCTGTCACCTGCTGCAGGGTGAAATCTAGTGAGAACAACAGACGGCTATTCTGTGAAAGGGCACCGTGGATGCATTTGCCATGATGCTAGGATTATGAACAGATAATTTCAAATGCTAGTTTATTATTAAATGAGCCTGATTTCGAAATAAATCAGCAATAGAACGTCTAACAATGGGAATATAACATGCTTGGGTTAATTATGCCACTCTTCAGGTAAAAATTTAGTTGTTCACAGCTAACCATCTTCATTTATTAAAAAATAAGAGACTTTAGATTTCTTTCTGGAAATCAAACATTTTTGAAATTGAGGTGCTGTAGTTTTGCCAAATGCTGTTGAAACTCCAACAGGTAATTATGCCAGCCTGAGAAGACTATGATGGTGAAAATAAGATTAAAAAAAGAGTTGTGGGTTTTCAGCCACAATCAGCAGACAGTTTTAATTTTGGAAGTGAACGTCACTGTGCTTGGGCATAGTTTAAATCTTCTCCTCCCTACCAACTGTTCTCCTCATTTGCCTGAAAACCTTCCAGTTCCCTCTTACCTTTTTTCTCGATTTTCCTTGCTTTTTGAACTTTCCTCTGCTTCTCACCCTTCCCATGGCCACAAATGCTCTTAACAAAACTTAAGAATAATATAGAAACCTGTGCTCTTTCACTAGTGAGGGGAAAACAAAGGATTTTCTTGGTGCATCACCTTTGCTTCTGCTTTACACATTAAAAAAGTATTGAACAGTCCCCACAAGTCCAATTCAAGAAATCTGTTCTACAGATACACTCTTTTACCAAGGTGCAAAGTTCTATTATGAACTCATCGCAGCCTGAGGATGAAACAAAAAAGAGAAGCTGAGTCTAGCAGAGAGCTGGAACGAGAGAAGCAGTGGGAACAAGAGAGACCAGGAGCTAGGAGCAGCACTAATAATGGAGCAAGCTTCAGGAATATAGTGGGAGAGAAGAACATCAGGGAAGTCTCCTCCTCCTCCTCCTTGGTTCCCCACGGGCCATATGCCAGGCAGGTATCCCTGAAGCCCATGTGGCAGTGGTAACAGATGCAGGTGATAGTGCCAGCTGTCTCACAGGACTTTCCCACTGGGTGGATTCTAAAGGTCTTCCATATCTAAGATTACCCAGAGACCTCTCTGGAAGGGCTGAATGCAGGGATGGGAAACTTTAGCATTTCCAAGTGGCATAGCCAGTGGGAAGAATAATCAACCCTTAAAAGCCATAAATTGAAAACGAGTCTTTTCACAGAACTTAAAATACTGACCACTTTCTGATTTTTTTTATCAGTAGAAAAATGAGTTTTTTTTTTTCAGATGTTATCAAATTTTATGCTAGTGGTAGTTGTTAGTGAACACACTGTTTACAGGAGTCATCTGCTATTTGTCCATACTCGAAGCTAACGTAAAACATCTGCCAATTTGAAGTGGTCCTTAAAATGTTTAAAGGAATATAATTGATTATAGTATATGCAAATCCTACTACTACATAGGTTCAGTTCAGTTAAGTCACTCAGTTGTGTCCGACTCTTTGTGGCCCCACAAATCACAGCACGCCAGGTCTCCCTGACCATCACCAACTCCTGGAGTCCACCCAAACCCATGTCCATTGAGTCGGCAATGCCATCCAACCATCTCATCCTCTGTCATCCCCATCTCTCCCTGCCCTCAATCTTTCCCAGTATCAGGGTCTTTTGAAATGAGTCAGCTCTTCGCATCAGGTGGCCAAAGTATTGGAGCTTCAACTTCAAAATCAGTCCTTCCAGTGAACACCCAGGACTGATCTTTAGGATGGACTGGTTGGATCTCCTTGAAGTGCAAGTGACTNCATCTCTCCCTGCCCTCAATCTTTCCCAGTATCAGGGTCTTTTGAAATGAGTCAGCTCTTCGCATCAGGTGGCCAAAGTATTGGAGCTTCAACTTCAAAATCAGTCCTTCCAGTGAACACCCAGGACTGATCTTTAGGATGGACTGGTTGGATCTCCTTGAAGTGCAAGTGACTCTCAAGAGTCTTCTCCAACACTACAGTTCAAAAGCATAAAATCTTCGGNCCACCAAAATAAAGTCAGCCACTGTTTCCACTGTTTCCCCATCTATTTGCCATGAAGTTGATGGGACCAGATGCCGTGATGTTAGTTGTCTGAATGTTGAGCTTTAAGCCAGCTTTTTCGCTCTCCTCTTTCACTTTCATCAAGAGGCTCTTTAGTTCTTCTTCACTTTATAGTTGATTTGTAATGTTTTGTTAATTTTAGGTATACAATGAAGTGATTCAGGCATATATATATGTGTGTGTGCATGTGTATATATGAATATATATATGTATATGTTCTTCTTCATATCTCTTTCCATTATAAAGAAGAAAGTTGTACTCAGTTGTATCAGACTCTTTGCAGTCCCATGACTTAGCAGAAGATCACTTCCCCAGGAGTGCATGTGCCAGCCTGGCATAATATTTGCTTTATAAATCATGGATTGCTTGTTCAACCTTATACACCGAAAGTTTCTTGGTGACCGTGTCTCATGCTTCAGTCAAAAGAGCCACTGCATTACTCTTGAAAGGTCATGCGTCATCATACATCAGTCAGAACACTTAGCTTCTCTCTGATGACTTATAATTTCCAGACTGAATATAAGATTAGAATGCATGTGCTCAGTCATGTCCGATTCTTTGTGACCCCATGGACTATGTAGCCTGCCAGATTCCTCTGTCCATGGAGTCTTTCAGGCAATAACACTGGAGTGGGTCGCCATATCCTACTCAGGGGATCTTCCTGACCCAGGAATCAAACCCACATCTCTTGAGTCTCTAGCCTTGGCAGGCAGAGTCTTTCCCATTATAGGTTATTATAAGATATTATATATAGTTCCCTGTGCAATACAGTGAGGCAGTGTTTGAGATTTAAGGTAAGACCATTAGGGTGAGCCCTAATCCAGCATGACTGGTATCTTTATCAGAGGAAATCTACACAGATGAGAGACATCAGGGATTCACTTGCACAGAGAAAAGCACACAGCAAGAAGGCAGCTGTCTGCAAATCAAGGAGAGGGCCCTCAGGATAAATCAAATATGCCACCACCTTGGTTGTGAACTTCCAGCCTCTACAAATGTGAGGAAATACATCTCCGTTGCTTAAGTCACAACCTAGTCTATGGTATTTTGTTATGGTTGGTGGAGTGAATTATCACAGTGCATCACAGACTTTATACAGCACGAACAATACAGGTTTCATTGTTTTAACTCAGTATCATAATTATAGAGAATCTCATTTTATTTTGGTGATGAGACATTAGGAATGAGCCCGAAGTGTCCTAGAATAACACTGGGTACATCTGAAGGTACTGTTCATTGACATTGTTTTAATGAAACATACCAGAGAGAAAGAATGGAGAGAAGAGAGAAAGAAGCTAGCATTAGGCTGCCAAAGGTAGTTATTGTAATAAATTGTTGAGGACAGGTCATGTCCTAGACATGATGAATTCTCAATTGTTTGGCCTGCAGCAGGAGAAAAGTTCGAGCAGGGAGTGCCAGGGCTCGGAAACCTTCTCAGCAGCAGATTTGCCTATGAGGATGGTGACAGGAATCTGATTTGTGATCCAAGTTGATGTAGCAAATTTGTTCTCCATCTGGGCTTGAATTGATATCCTGAGATTCAAATCATGTGGTTGTGGTCCCCTAGCCTGAGTTCCCCACAGTAGTGGTATGGAGACAGGTGGAGGGGATTGTGTGGCTTCTGGAGTGTGGGAGACCATCTGTGCTGAAGCAGAATTCTAGCCAGCTGTTGGCAAGATGGACAGAGGGTCCAACTCCTAGGGAAAATCGGATTGTTTTAGAACCCTCTTATGATTGTTGAAGCTGAGGAGGCAGATCCAATCCTAGTCAGAAAACTGGAATATAAATCAGGATTTGAAGCAATTTTCCATCCCCCTGGAGATTGGGGTGGAGAAAGCAATAGCTCCATAAGCACAAAAGCATTTGGGAACTCACACCTGTTATAGGGCTGAGAGTTACTGCAGACATTAATTCAAAATTATAGTCAAGTTTGTTCATTTGGTTCAGGCGTGGAGAGGACAGTATGAGGAGCAATGCGGATGATCTGAAATGACATCCATGGTGAAATCATAAGAAATGTTTTGAATGGTGCTGACAACTCAAGAGATACTGAAAGCACAAGCAAAGAAGATAATTTTCTGGAGGGCAAGTAAAATAGTTCAGGGATGATTACTTCACTCTTTAATTCGTTAATCTGTTCTTCAAAAAGTTAGCGGTGTTCTATTGCCCTGAAGGATAGACAGCTCAACATTATTCACTGCAATTTCATAAGAAAAATGCAGATGAGCAAAAGGCAAGCCAGTCATTTGCTTTATATAGAAAGCAAGTGTCTGAGAATGTCTTTGAGTTCATATTCCTTACTCTCTATATCCCACATCAGGAGCAGCTTTAGCATGTATGATTGATATAATGATAATTGTAAGTAACTGATAAAATGTGAAATTTGGTTATACTGTTCTAAAGAAGGCAGAGAAAAATTTTGCTATTTAATGAGTTGCTCTAAGGGGCTATCCTAACATTGTAAATATTTTTTGAAATTTAGCTTTTATAAAATTTAATCTTTAATTCTGGTTATATAATAACAGGTCTCATTCATGCTTTGCAAATGTGAAATC
Organism: Neotragus moschatus; assembly: GCA_006410615.1. NCBI lineage: Eukaryota > Metazoa > Chordata > Mammalia > Artiodactyla > Bovidae > Neotragus > Neotragus moschatus. The sequence continues at coordinate 373,107 of SJYA01000059.1, read as the reverse complement.
CTTATGTGGTAACTCAATTTGTAACTCAAAATGTAATTTCCATAGAGATACAAAAATAAATGATTTAGCAGATGTAACAAGTTTTCATTNACTGCAGACATTAATTCAAAATTATAGTCAAGTTTGTTCATTTGGTTCAGGCGTGGAGAGGACAGTATGAGGAGCAATGCGGATGATCTGAAATGACATCCATGGTGAAATCATAAGAAATGTTTTGAATGGTGCTGACAACTCAAGAGATACTGAAAGCACAAGCAAAGAAGATAATTTTCTGGAGGGCAAGTAAAATAGTTCAGGGATGATTACTTCACTCTTTAATTCGTTAATCTGTTCTTCAAAAAGTTAGCGGTGTTCTATTGCCCTGAAGGATAGACAGCTCAACATTATTCACTGCAATTTCATAAGAAAAATGCAGATGAGCAAAAGGCAAGCCAGTCATTTGCTTTATATAGAAAGCAAGTGTCTGAGAATGTCTTTGAGTTCATATTCCTTACTCTCTATATCCCACATCAGGAGCAGCTTTAGCATGTATGATTGATATAATGATAATTGTAAGTAACTGATAAAATGTGAAATTTGGTTATACTGTTCTAAAGAAGGCAGAGAAAAATTTTGCTATTTAATGAGTTGCTCTAAGGGGCTATCCTAACATTGTAAATATTTTTTGAAATTTAGCTTTTATAAAATTTAATCTTTAATTCTGGTTATATAATAACAGGTCTCATTCATGCTTTGCAAATGTGAAATCCTTATGTGGTAACTCAATTTGTAACTCAAAATGTAATTTCCATAGAGATACAAAAATAAATGATTTAGCAGATGTAACAAGTTTTCATTCATAATATATGTGTGGGTATGAATATTTATATGCAGATATATTCATTGTATGATTACAGTGTACTGAGAGGAATGGGTTTCTGCACATCATGATAATTATCATTGGTGTGTGCTACTAGTTGTCAGACATTGTATTAAATGACTTTACAAATGTTAACTCTTTCAATATTCAGAAAAATTCTTCATAGCAAATTATCCTGATTTTGTAGAGAAGGAAACTGAGAGTTGGGGTCCTAAAGTTAAAAAGTATTTAAACTGCCTAGAATCTTAGACTTGGAAGATGGTGAAACTGGAATGCATTCTAAAGTCTGTCTGGTAGACCTTGATGCTTTCAACCTCTCTGCTACATTACTGCACAAATTGACTTAAGTATTCAAGAATGAAGCCACAGTTGTACAGTGAATTTTTACAGAAACCAGTTGGCCTTGTGTAGGGGAAAGAACACTGCTTCATTGTCACCATCCTTGACACTGCTTGAGACATATGTGCCTCTTATTTCCATATGTTTGGGCAAGACTGAGGAGCTATTTTATATTTTATAATACTTGCAGATGAATGACTCAGTTCCACATTTTGATCCCATTTTGATATTTAATATAAAGGAAATTAATTTATGAAATTTCTTAATACTCTTTAATTATATCTAATTCAACAGCAGATAATATGATGAAAAGAACATGTCACTATAGACAATGCTTTGTACTTTACCCCAGTTTGCCCCATCTGCAAAATAAGGGTATGAGGAGCCTGGCTGGATACAGTCTACGGGGTTACAAAGAGTTGGACACGACTGAGAAACTATTTTAAAGTGTAGTTGTCTTATTAACTCATTTCCAGGTGAGGAAGCCAAGACATGGAGACATTAAGCAGTGTTTAGTTCTCAGATCTGTACTCTTAATCTTTATGCTTCACTGCCTCTGAAAATACTTACTATCCTCTGTTTCATGGACCTGATATTCCATTGGGTAAAAAAGAAAATAAGTAGAAATTTGAGAAAATTAATGGGTATGCAAATTCTTTGATAGAGTGATTGCTGGGCCCTATTTTCTGTAAGAGTGTCTTGGAAAGCCCGATCAAAGAGATGTGCATGTGTGTGTGTTAGTCACTCAGTCATGTCCAACTCTTTGCGACCCCGTGGACTGTAGCTCGCCAGGCTCCTCTGTCCGTGGAATTCTCCAGACACTAATACTGGAGTGGGTTGCCATTCCCTTCTCCAAAGAATATCCTGCATAGTAGGCGTATTCTTTACAACCTGAGCCAACAGGGAAACTCTATTGAAGAGATAATGCTGGAGTATTTCAACAAGGATTTGTTCAACTTTTCCCTTCTCAACCTAACCATCACCACCAAAACCTCTCTTTTCTTTTTAGGGAACCAACTGCAGTACAGTGCTTGTGAAGTCACAATTTGTAGTATCTATAGAATGATAAGATTATTGGCTCACACATATCTTTCCAACATAAATTCATTATAGATTTGTCTCAGTCACCTAGTCGAGTCTGACTCTTTGCGACCCCTAGGACTGCAGTCTGCCAGGCCTCTCTATCCCTCACCATCTCCTGAAGTTTGCCCAAGTTCATGTCCATTACATTGTTGATGCCTTCCAGCCATTTCATCCTCTGACACTGTCTTATCCTTCTGCTCTCAATCTTTCCCATCATCAGGGACTTTTCTAATGAGTCGGCTATTTGTAACAGGTGACCAGAATACTGGAGTTTCAGCTTCAGCATCAGTCCTTCCAAAGAGTATTCAGGAATTTCCCTTAAGGTTGACTGGTTTGATCCCCTTCTGTCCAAGGGACTTTCAGGAGTCTTTTCCAGCACACATTTTGAAGGCATCAATTTTTTGGTGTTCTGCCTTTTTTGTGGTCCTGTTCTCACAACCGTGCATGCCTACTGGGAAGACCATAGCCTTGACTATACAGACCTTTGTTGGCAGAGTAATGTCTCTGCTTTTCAACACACTGTCTAGGTTTGTCACAGCTTTTTGTCAAGAAGCAATTGTCTTCTGATTTCATGGCTGCACTCACTGTCCACAGTGATTTTAGAGCTCAAGAAGAGGGAATCTGTCACTATTTCTATGGTTTAGCTTGGTCAATAAAACAGAGGTAGATATTTTTCTGAAATTCCCTTGCTTTCTCAGTGATCCTGTGAATGTTGGCAATTTGATCTCTGGTTCCTCTGCCTTTTCTAAACCCAGCTTGGACATCTGGAAGTTCTTGGTTCACATAATGCTGAAGCCTAGCATGCAAGATTTTTAGCATGACCTTACTAGCATGGAAGATGAGTGTAATTATCCGATGGTTGGCACATCCTTTGTACTACATTTCTGGGAACTGGGATGAGGATTGACCTTTTCTAGTCCTGTGGCCACTGCTGGGTCTTCCAAATTTGCTGACATATTGAATGCAACACTTAGACGGCATCATCCTTTAGGGATTTGAATAGCTCTACTGGAATTCCGTTGCATCCACTAGCTTTACTAACAGCAGTGTGTCCTAAGGCCCACTTGACTTCACACTCCAGAATGTCTGGCTCTGGGTGACTGACCACACCATTGTAGTTTTCCAGTTCATTAAGATCTTTTCTGTATAGTGTTTCCATCTCTTCTTGATTGCTTCTGGTTCCACTAAATCTCTACCATTTCTGTCCTTTATTGTGCTCTTTGGGAATGATGTTCCCTTTCTTGAAGAGGTCTCTAGTCTCTCCCCTTCTGTTGTTTTCCTCTGTTTTTATGCTCTGTTCATTGAAAAGGCCTTTCTTAACTCTCCTTGCATTTTTTTGGAGCTCAGCGTTTAGTTGGATGTACCTTTCCCTTTCTCTCTTGTTTTTTGCTTCTCTTCTTTCTACAAATATTTATAAAGCCTCCTCAGATAGCCACTTTTCCTTCTTGCTTTTCTTTTTCTGTGGGATGGTTTTGTTCACTGCCTCCGGTACAACCCTGTGACCTCTGCCTACAGTTCTTCAGGCAGACTGTTAACTAGATCTAGTCTCTTGAATCTATTTGTCACACCCACTGCATAGTCATAGGGAATTTGGTTTAATTCATACCTGCCTGGCCTAGTGGTTTTCCCCATACTTTTAGTTTAAGCCTGAATTTTGCTATGAGAAGCTGATGACCTGAGCCACAGTCAGTTCCAGGTCTTGTTTTTGCTGACTGTATACAGCTTCTCCACCTTTGGCTACAAAGAATGTAATCCATTTGATTTTGGTATTGACCATTTGGTGATGTCCATGTGTAATGTCATCTCTTGTGTTGTTGAAAAAGGGTGTTTGCTATGGCCAGTGAATTCTTTTGGCAGAATTCAGTTAGCTTTTGCCCTGCCTCACTTTGTTCTCCAAGGCCAAACTTGCCTGTTATTCCAGGTATCTCTTGACTTCCTACTTTTTCATTCCAGTCTCCAATGATGAATAGAATATCTTTTTTGGGGGTTAGTTCTAGAAAGTCTTCAGGTCTTTTTTGTGCTGATCAACTTCAACTTCTTTAGTATCAGTTTTTAGGGGCATAGACTTGAATTACTGTAATGTCAAATGGCTTTCCTTGGAAACAAACCAATATTATTCTGTCATTTTTGAGGCTGCACCCAAGTGCTGCGTATCAGACTCTTTTATTGTCTCTGTATACATAGGTAATCTCTGGGTTGATCGACTCTGCCACAGAGGTCCTATATTAACTATATTAAAAATTCTAAGTAATTGCTTTTTGTTTGTGATTTTTTTGGGAGGAGGCTGCTGCCATGCAGCATGAGAAATACTCAGTTCCCAGACTAGGGAATCAAACCCATGCCCCCTGAAGTGGAATCAGGGAGTCTTGATCACTGGACTGCCAGAGAAGTCCCTTGTTTGTGATTTTGTTGCAAAATTATACTGACTCATTTGCCTTTCTTTTGTTTCTATATACCACTTTTCCCAAGAATTCTGAGCATGTACTAAGAAGTTGAATCAAAAGAAAATAGCATCTAATAAATTTAAGCCAGCAGCATATCAGGGTGACCTGCCATCTCAGCCATGCTGCCAGGGTCCTTGTATTGGAATTACTTTCACCTTGCTCCCATTAACTGGAACTTTGGACAGTAAGTTCATATGTATAAGAAGCATTTCAGAGACAGTCTCCATCTCATCTGCATTCTTCCTCCATATTCTCATGTCCTTGTTTTGGCCTAAGAGGTATGTCTCCCACATTTACAGTACTCACTGGTGGCTTCTTGTCAAGATGCATTCATTATTATATGCTGTTTGTTCACTTTGCTCTGAAATATATAGGACACCTGCACACACACACATGCGTGCCTCTAACCTTTGTGGAGGATGTGAAATCTCTCTTCTCTAAGTAACTGTCCCTAGTATTTGTTTCTCCACATAAAATCTCTGTCTCTGCTTTTATATGTTTTTAAAAACTCAGGACTCTATTCTCTTTGAAGAGTTCCCTTCCTGGTTTGTCTTTTCAGCTTTCCTGACTTCTCTTAAATGTCCTATGTGATTCTGCATTTTTGAGGGGAGACCTAGCATGATTAAGCTGTAAGTTTGCTCTTGTGTATAATTTCAGAGATTTTTCATACATTTCCTTGGAATTCATTGGGGGCGTTGGTTCATTGCATTTTTCTAAGTTCTGAGGGGATCAAAGTCGTTAATGCAGTCTTCTTACCCTCATGAATTTTTTCCATTAGCTTAATAATCAATATCTAATATTAGCCTTTCTCTCTCTTTCCGTATTGTTTTTTCTTCAAGAAATATCTATCGTATGCCTATTCTATGACTTGAACCTTACAAACTGGATGTAGTTTTGAAAAATTCACAGTCCTTTATCCTCAAGTTAAGTTTTTACAAAATGAGGAAATGTAAAAATTGTGCCTGTGTGAATATGCAACGTATACATATAATTCCAAATAATAATAAAATTATAGTATTTTTTATTTTATTGACTGCTTATGATGTGCCTGCTCTACTCCAAGCTTTTAATCTGTATTAATTCATTTAATTTTGAGTTATGTATTTTATTTTACCAAAATTTTAGGTAAGAAAACTGCTGCACAAGGATTTTGGATATTTGTTCTTGGTAAGTAGAGTTGCTGGGAGTCCAGTCAAGACACACTCACTCTAGAGCTTGTTTGTTGTATACATTTAAAGTACTCAATGCAATCATTAGTTTCTTATTACCCTGTGTTCATTGTAACACTGTGTTTATGGTTAATCTATGGTAAACCCTGCATTTTCCTACTTCAGTCCTTTTGGTGGTTGTACTTACAGATTCTCGTGTTTAACACCCTCCATTAACCAGGTACTATGATTGGACAATCCCAGGGATGGCAGAGCCTGGTGGTCTGCTGTCTATGGGGTCGCACAGAGTCAGACATGACTGAAGTGACTTAGCAGCAGCAGCAGCATGATAAACATCTCACTGAAGCAATCACATTATTAACCTCTATCTTCTATCTGCTTATTCCCATTTTGCACCATTTTCCAAATGGTCTCCCTTCCACACGAAATATTTTCTTGCCTCTCCACCAATCAGTCCAATACATGTATTTCCTTCAATGGCCATTTGAGACTAAGCTCTTCCATTCCTTGTTAAATTCCCCAAACGAGTATAGTTTGAAAACATCCTTGTGTGTACTAATACACACTATACTTTATTTTCTAGTTACTTTCGTGTCTCTTTTTAAACAACCAGATATGATTCTTTACTCTGAGAGATCACATATTTAACTCTTTTTTAAACCTCCACAGTGGCTAAAATACATCTGATGATGACTAGTTCCTTGATTGACAGCGTTTTATAGAATAAAAAATGATAATGTGATTTCAAGCATTTCTTCAGAGTGGAAAGTATGCTTCCAGATAAGAATTAAAGATTCAGATTACTGACTTTTTTAAGCTTTTAATTTTGCACTGGAGTATAGTTGTTTAACAATTTTATGATGGTTTCAAGTGGACAGTAGAGGGGCTCAGCTATACATATATATGTATCCAATTGTAGCACATATTTTATTATATTATATAAATTATTCCCCAGAATTTTAAGACTCTCTGCACTTTGACTACAACATAGTGGGAAATGAAAGTGCTCCCCTGACTTATTGCTAGTAGTTGAATGCTGTCTAGACACATGTGTGGGCTCATCTTGTCATCCTTTGGAATGGCAGAATAGAGATAGTAGGAGAAGAGGCAAGGGGAATTTGCATAGGATGTTGTTTCCCCAGTAATCTTCCTGTTTCTTTTGTCCTTGATTCTGTGGAAGGAACTGCTAGGGCAGGTGGTAGGACATGCTTTTATTAGCATTCAGAATTTGAAGTGGGTGAACAGTCTTCTGATATGGTTCTCTTGCTATTTCTACTTTTTCTCACTGGAAGAACCATCTCTCTTTTAAATTCTACTTCTTTTATTAATTACAGTTTAAGATGTCTACTAAGAATGACAAAATGCATAGGTACATGTGCTTGTTGCTAAGTCACTTCAGGGGTGTCTGACTCTTTGCAGCCTTATAGACTGTGGCCTACCAGGCTCCACTGTCCATGGGATTCTCCAGGGAAGAATGCTGAAGTGAGTGGCCATGCCCTTCTCCAGGGGATCTTCCCAACCCTCCTCTCTTACATCCCCTGCCCTGGCAAGCAGGTTCTTTACCACTAGCTACCTGGGAAGCCCACATAGGTATATGCCAGCTCCTAAAAAAAATTTTAGTATATGGTAATAATTATAGTATGCTGTACGTCACTGAGTTAGAGAAGGCTGTCTTCCTTTCTGATGTAGATTGTAATGGACTAAATGCTGCAATATAATAAAAGGTTGGTTATAAGGAACTGAATAATACTTTTAGTTGTAGTCCATAAGCATTCACACTAATTCTTGTTGCTCACATATATTTTGAAACTATATTGGCAAAGAGCAATCATCATATTTCACATAGTTGCACATCAACTGTATACTTTAATTTGAGATATTTCATTCATATGGACTACAGATAAGTTGGCATTTCCATTATAGACTGTGTTTTAGAGCATTAACAGAACCATAATAATTGGCCCAGACAAAATCTGCAATGCCAGGCCTAACCTTGGGGCAGTTTTTAAGCAATTACTGTTATGAAGTCAAACCACTTTGGAATATTTCTTTTACCAAGTACTGTATACTGAAATAGACTAAGGAAATATGACTTCATTTTCAATATGTTTTAAAAAGATTTCTGGCTTTGGGGCTTGAAAACACATTTTCTTTTAAATGTAGAGGATTTGTAACTCACCATCAAAATAAAGGCAATCGGAACCTACCAGCTTTAATACATAAATATTCTTTACATATTTTAAGCTTATATACTTAAGGATAATTACTCTATTTGAATACAACTTTAGTGAATTCATAAAAAAGACTTGGTATTTATGCTGTTGTATATAAGATTAAAAAGTGTTTTTTATGAAGGCTCCAGTAAATGGCTTTTGAAGCAATATGTATATTTAGAATTGTGCCAAATATGGAACAAAATGTATCTGAAATATCCTATTGTGTGTACAATAGGGACGTATTATTCTGCAAGAAAGGAAATAAATCTCCTTGAATGTTTTAGAGCAATATATACTTTTGGAAATTATTTTATAATCACTGCATTTGTTTTCTAGCATGCTGGCTAGAAATGGTGCATTTTAAATTGGAAGGAATAGAAAGGTATACGTACAGATGGAGTCACAACCTCTCGGATGAAGGTAGCTCCACACAAGGAGACCTTCTCCCCTTGCTCATTTACTGTTATTTCACTTAGAGGAACTCAAGAATGTTGTCTAATTCCTATCTTCTTTGACAGTGTTTTATCTCTTTGGGCCTCCATAGGCTTGAAACTATAAGACTGATTACCATCAGAGAGCTGAATGAACACTGGGGAACAGAGAGAATTAGGGGAGTCAGTGGAGTTGGAGCTCTCCGAATCAAAATCTGAATCTGATTAGCATTTCATGTTCGTGCATGGCGAGAGTAAGGATGTCAGACTAACTGGAACCAATGTTATTTGAGTACTTAGCACCACCACTTGCTTGGCTAACTTACAACACAGACTCATTTCATCAGGGTGGTGTGTGAGAGGACTTGATTGGAAATAGTGGTTTTGCCACTTGAGAGGGGTTCATCACCTGTGACTGAGGGTATCCAGGTAGTCAGGTTGCAAGGGTGTGTGCATTCTACCTGAGCAGCATGAGAAAGACTTAGACCCAGAATTTTATTATCATCATTATTACCATTGGTTACAGTTAGCTTGTCAAGTGAAAGGCATTTATTTTTATGTCTTCTTGATTACAAAGATTGTGTTTTTTAGATAATGCACATTTGCAGGCCTAAAAGAAGGAATTTCTAAATTTAATGTTAAATTTAGCATTAAATTTGAATTTAATGTTTGAATGTCTAAACAAAGGATTTTATAAAAGCAGTAAAAAGACTATGTACCTGGGTTCTAAAATTAAAATCCTTCTTAAAGACTGGTCTCAGCCTATGTCTGCTTTTTGTTTCAATTAGCCATTATAAGCCATTATGAAAAATACTAACCCATATTTATATATTCTTATTTCAAACATGTGCTGGTAATGGTTGATATCAATTACAGGGACATTGACTTTTGTGAATGATTCCTTTGTTAATGTACCAGATAGTAGTTCAACAACATGGGTTTGGGGAACATGTTGCTTAGGTTCACATTCCAGCTAGAATACTTACAAGTTAGGTTGGAGAAGACTCTTGAGAGTCCCTTGGATTGCAGAGATCCAACCAGTCCATCCTAAGGGAAAGCAGTCCTGAATATTCATTGGAAGGACTGATGTTGAAGTCGAAACTCCAGTACTTTGGCTGCTGCTGCTGCTGCTGCTGCTAAGTCACTTCAGTTGTGTCTGACTCTGTGCGAACCTGTAGACAGCAGCCCACCAGGCTCCCCGTCCCTGGGATTCTCCAGGCAAGAATACTGGAGTGGGTTGCCGTTTCCTTCTCCAATGCATGAAAGTGAAAAGTGAAAGTGAAGTCATTCAGTCGTGTCCAACTCTTCGTGACCCCATGGACTACAGCCTACCAGGCTCCTCCGCCCATGGGATTTTCCAGGCAAGAGTACTGGAGTGGGATGCCATTGGCTACCTGATGTTAAGAACTGACTCACTGGAAAAGACCCTGATGCTGGGAAAGATTGAAGGCACGAGGAGAAGGGGATGACAGAGGATGAGATGGTTGGATGGCATCACTGAGTCGATGGACATGAGTTTGAGTAAGCTCCAGGAGTTGGTGTTGGACAGGGAGGCCTGGCATGCTGCAGTCCATGGGATCACAGAGTCAGACATGACTGGCTGACTGAACTGACTGAGGTGACCCTGGGCAATTTACTTAACCTCCTGTGCCAGTTCCCTCATCTGTAGAATGGGAATAATAATATAATAGTAGTATGTATTTTATAGAGTTGTTGTGAAGACTGCATTGTATATGTATTTCTTAGAACAGTGGAACAGTGTCTGGCACAAAGTCCTGTATATAAGCATTAGCCATTAGTATTATTGAATGCCTTCAGATATCTAATGAAACTTTTCTCTCAATATTTCTGTGTACTCCGATTTTAATAGTAGTAGAAATTCTTCTCAACTTTGACATTTATTTTGGACTGGGTTTCATGACTGAATCAAGAATCCTTGTATACAGTTTCTGGGACTATAATGTAACCACTTTGGAAAAGTACTTAGTAGTGTCTTTTAAAGCTGATCTTTTAAATACCTTGTGATTCAGCAGTTTCACTCCTTAGAGAAATTGGATAAGTATATCTAGCAGAAAAGTGTGTGTGTGTGTGTGTGTGTGTGTATTATAGTCCTAAACAGGAAAAAACATAAATGTCCAGCCAGCAGTAGTGTAGATAAATAAGTGTGTTACAGTCATACAATGAGATACTCTATAGATATGGAAATGGAGGAACTACCATCACAGCCAACAATAGGGATGAATTTCACAATTAATTTTGCCAGAAAAGTCAGATACAAAAATGTCTATACTGTGTAATTTCATTGATAAAAATTTTTATAAAATAGTCAAACTAAACTGTAGTGTTAGAAGTCAAGATGGTTGTTTTCTTTGGGGAGATGAGAAAGCACAGTGTTTGGGAGACGTTACAAGGGGACTTCTTCAGGGTTAGCAGTGTTCTTTGTTGACCTAGTGATGGTTACACCGAAATTGATTTTGTGATAACTCACTGAGCTGTACATTTGTACTTTTTTGCACTTTTCATTGTGTGTATTATATATCATAATACAAAACAGTTTTAACAATGAATATCTATCGTGGCCACAATCATGGATCTTTCCGTGAATGTGTGACAAGTTGACATATCTAACTGTATAAGAGATCTCCAACTAAAAGAGATCAAAAGTGCAGTGACCAAAGTCACAAAATGAAGCTTTATGTGTGCATATCAATGAATATTTTAAACTTTAATGTTGTCTGTCGTTCCACAAGTCTCAATGCCAAATCAGTCTACTTTTCTCTTTTCATCATTCTAAGATTTAAGCAGGCATTCTTAGAATGGCTGGTTCACACCCGCCGTTGAAGAGGCTTCTATTGACAAAGGAGCTGAATGCAGTGGCCTAGGCTTTTTAGCAGACAAGAGCACAATCAAGGCAGTTTCCATCCTGTGCCAGCAAGCCTGGCACCATGTCAAGGGCTCTATCCTTCTAAAAAGGGCCTTGAGAGCAAATTTAGTCAAGGTTGTTTGTCACTAGGCTATCTGAAAATTGCTGAACCTTAAATATGTTCTTCATATTCATTAGTGGTCTGTGGCAGGCAGGACTTTAAGACAATCATGCAGATGAATGAATACCTTCCAGTGATGTCTTTTGGCACAACTCACTGTCCATGAAATTGTAAATAAAAGCATTTCAGAAACAGTTGCTCAAGTTTTTCTAGATCCAAGCTTTTCTGTTATCCTAAAGGTCTGAGCTTGATTCTTTCATACTAATCATTTGTCTCTTGAAAAACATTGTCTCTTCCCTGCATTCCTCTCCCCAGCCCCGATCCCCACATGTATTATTGACAGCACGTTTGTAGAGGTGTTTAGGTGGATGTAGGTTTCAGGTATTTTTTTCTTTCTTATTCTTTGATCTCTTTGACCTGTCTTAGCAAGATATGAGCTTCTGGATGGTGAAGAATAGTTTTTAATTTGAGAAACATTTTATTAACTTATTTAAGATCTGAGATAAAATTCTCTACATTCTCGTGGCAATACTGATCTACTAACAACAAATTTATGTACATTAAATATTTAAGTCAGATTTTAATAAATTAACATTTGAATAGCTGAAAAAAATGGAATGGGTTATCACAAAGGAGGGAAATGTTTTTATTTATTTTTTACCTGAAAGTCTTAGAAAATAGAATTTAATGCCACCTACCTGAGATAATAGAACTTCCAGGATGGCTCAGATGGTAAAGAATCTGCCTGCAATGTGGGGGACCCAGATTCGATCCTTGGATCGGGAAGATCCCCTGGAACAGGGCATGGTAACCCACTCTAGTATTCTTGCCTGGAGAACTCCTTGGACAGAGGAGACTTGTGGGCTATGGTCCATGGGGTCACAAAAAGTGGGACATGACTGAGCGACTCACACACACACCCCTGAGATAATATAAATATAACAGATTAGGAGACCTGAACATGGTTTCTTCTAAGCAGATTTAACTTATCTTTCATCAGGATGAGAGCATACAGAGGACTTTAGGCAAATATGGGACCGTTTACTTCTGGGTTATAGTGTTTTTGCCTTTTGTCATTAGCACTAGGTAAAGATGAATTTGTGACTCTTAGAAAACCATTACAGCTGATTACTTTAGGTCAGTGTTTTCCACATACCCGTGATGACAAATTTTAATTTGGGTGTTTGTGAAAAAATGTTTGTCTGGGCCCCTTCTTGAATCTGAATCTCCAGAGGAACACCTAGAAATTATTATTCATGTAACAAGCAACTCAAGAGATTCTTATGTTCAAGCATGAAGAAGACACATGATTTATAATTGAATCTTCAGATTGGGATATTAAGAACATCAGGGAATATTATTTAACTATTCATCTCTATATGAAAAAGAGATGGGATAGGAAGAGATGATTATAAAGAAAAAGTAAATTTCACAATTTTATTACAAATTAACTTAATAATAATCAATAATGTGTAGTCTCTTTTATAGTAAAGGACTGCATATATGGCCAATGACTTTTTAGATTTTACAGTTTATGAAAAACAAATTCAGATATATTCATCTATTTGGTGCTCACAAAATCTTGTGATATGCCTGTTACTATGATCAATCTTAGTTTCTAAATGTCTGTGGAAGATCATAAAGATTAAATGACTTGATCTAGTGTCCCTTACAAAGTTAAATCTTATCTAATTTTAGAACAATTCATTTTGAAGTTGCTTTTTTATTCATGACTCCGCAAGGAGCAAAGGTTCTGAATGCCATTTTTCCTACCAAACTTCTTTTCATGGAGTAGCCTAAAGAAAACAACCTCATGAAATAAAAACCTGCTATCTGAAGTATAGCATTCCCACCATGATTTTTCCTTTTATAGCAGGATTTTTTGGATCTGCTAATTGTTTTTTTGGTACTAGAATTTGGTGGTGATATTATTCTACCCAAAATTCTCTAAGAAATTGTTTTTGTCTTCCAAATGGAGTAAATGGTCTTTTCTATCTTATTATTTCATTTGAAGGCCAAAAGTGCACTCAAATTCTCCTTAGAAAGCTAAAGATGACAGCCTGTGAATCACACAATAAAGCTTATCTTTCTATGAGCTGTTCTGTCAGTTAGCAATAAATTCATCCCTAGGGCAGAAGCAGGAGTTTGGTATAGCAAAGGAAAACAATGAAGTGCTGCAACAAACATCCTAACAGAGGGGCTGCCCTTTTGAAAGAGACACATGATTAAAAATCACCGCATAGTCAGGGAAATCCATCACTATAAAAGAGAGACAACAAAAGTGGTAAACAGAAGAACTTAAGCCCACAGAAACAGAGTTGTTAAAAGAAGGAGTAAAGGATTTCTTATTAGAGCATATTTAATAACACATGGAGTTATAAAAAGATATTGATACCTAAAAATTAATCAAATATTTTATATGGAGAATAAAAATTGATCAATCACACAACAGCAAAATAGATGGACTAAGAATAACAGAATGGTCCCTAAAGTTGAAAACTGAGTTTAGTTAAAAAAAAAAAAAAATGAACTGAGGAATTCTTACAGAATTCAGGACAAAAGAAAAAGGTGAAAGGTATGAAAGTTGTCTCATACTTCATTTACTGAAAGATCAGAAGAAGAGAGTGGAGTGCAGGTAATAAATATTATTAAATGAAAGAACTGTCAAAAATTTCTTAAAATTGGGAAAAACCTGTGTCTTCAGGTTAAAACCCATACCTGCTGCAAGCAGGATTTGAAGAAAGCTATCAGAGGACTCCCCATCTTAATGAATCTTAGGACACCAAGGACATAGATAAAATCCTAAAGCTTCCAGAAAGGGAGACTAAAAGAGACTGTTTTTCTAGGAAATATTGTTGAAATTGAAATTTAACTCAAAGTTCACTAAATAGATGCACAAAGATAATAGAAAAAGATATTTAAGTAAGTAACTTTGTACAATTCTTTATCTGATCATTCCATTGTATGCGAAAACTAGGGTTGACTTATACATAGAATGTTTCAGAAAATGTATTACATAGAGACAGAATTTGAATTACTGTTGGATGTTCTCCTTTAAGAAGACAAATATAGATCCAAGAGGAAGAATAAGGATACTGAAGCACTGATAAGCAACTATTAGTAAAAATTATCATAAATTTTAAGTACATAATGACTATAATTATTTAGAAAAAAATAATTATATTTTTAAATTATAAAAAATATAATCATTTTTCTAAAATTAACTACAATTAAAATTTTCCAGGTTATATCAACATGGGAAATGGCATGATAAATAAAAGCATAAATATGTTCTTAACTTTTAGTGAGAAAATGATGCTGCACAGTTTAGTCGGTCATTGTTAGAAACAATAGAATTACAATTCATTATAAAGGAGTTGTGGATCTTCCCTGGTGGTTCAGATGGTAAAGCTTCTGCCTACAATGTGGGAGACCTAGGTTCAATTCCTGGATCAGGAAGATCTCCTGGAGAAGGAAATGGCAACCCACTCCAGTATTCTTGCCTGGAAAATCCCATGGATGGAGAAGCCTAGTAGGCTACAATCTATAAGGATGCAAAGAGTCAGACATGACTGAGTGACTTCATTCACTCATAAAGGAGTAGTTTAAAAGTTGAAGTTATTACTAGAATAAGAGAAATAGATGTTTCAACCATTAGTAAAAATAAAAGAAGAAAGTTGACTGATTCAATAAAAGGCAAGAAAGAGTGAGTAAAAATATTTGAAAACCTTATAAAGAGACAATAACACATAGATTCACAGAAGAAAACATAAACATAGATGCATAATTTCTAAACAGAACATTTGAAAATAATATCAAGCAATGCATTGAAATTAAAATTTATCATGAACATTCAATGTTTATGCCAGAAATAAAACACATGGATCAACACAAATAAAATGTGTGAATACAATTCACAATAGTGACATTTTAAAGGATGCAAAAAACCTTTTAAATAAAACTTAAATACATCTTTTAGCAAACAAGGACTAGAAAGGTTGTAATCATTATGTTGAAGGTTTTTTGTTTGTTTTTTGTTTTTATAAAAATCTATAAACATTTTTATCCTGTTAAATATTACTTGCAGGATTCCCATTGAAAACAGGGACAAGAAAGAAGGGTCATTATTACTGTAGCTATTTAACAGGGTACCAGAGACGTGGTGAATGTAACAATAAGAACGTAATTGAAAAACCTGCAGAAGATGATTGTCACATAGACAATCCAAGAGAATCAGCTGACAAACTGATCAGAACTCAAGCTTACATGCTATTCAACAAGGTGTCTAGATAAAATATCAACATACAAGAGTAATTACTTTCCTATATGTGAACTTACCAAACCAGGGAATACAGAATTAATAATCCAAATAAAAATCACTAATAGCAACAATAAAAACAAAACTGTAGAGCACTTAAGAAAAAAGCCAACAATTCTGCCCAAGGAACTCATGATTAAAATTATAATAATACAGATAAAATGGTTCTTTCTCCATTAAGTAAGTGATTTTTCTTAATTTGGTTTAGGGTCTAAAAAATTATCCGATGTGGATACTGACTGATAAGTATATTGGATGCCTAATTTTATTATATTAAAAATTGTGTTATGTATTGGTATAGATGGGTATTTTTTGGCATCTGCTTTTTTTTTTAAAGTAAAAATATGAATAAAATATTTTTGGTAATGTTTTCTAAAAATAGGTTAATATTCCAATGTTTATGGGTAAGCAGCAATATGTATGAAGTTATTACTGTCAGCTATTTTATTTTTATTTATTTTTATCTATTTTTAAATAAAAAGTTTCTTTATAGTTCACAGTCTGAGCTCAGGCCTATTAGAGGCATAGTTTTGAGTGAGAAATAGCATGTTGCTTTCTAAAGACTGAAGGCAGTATTGCATGTTAATAGGTTTCATTTGCATTAAATAAAATATTCATATCACTATTTTCAGAAATTAGAATTTGAAAAATATTCTTTTGACAAATGAACACCTTTAAAATTAGACTCCAACACTGTTATCAAAATATATGAAGCATTCTAGAAGAAAGTGCCTTAAATATAATTATGCAGTCTTTGACAGCAGCTGAGTAGAAATTTGTCAGCATTGTAGTTGTGAAGTGTCAGTGATTAGTTTTGGGTGAGAGCAACTTTGTAGACTCTGAACTCTTAAGGTCAATAAATGTCTAAAAACAAATTTGGAGTAATTATGTTTTTTGCCTTGCATGCCCCTGTTGCTATAAATGGAGATGGCAGCTTAACACACCTGAGGGTCTTGCTTGAGCTGAATGCTTGCTGTAATATTTAAAGATTCCTACAACTTTTACATGGGCTACATGAAATTACTTTATAAAAAAAGGAGTCTGTATTTCTTTCTCTTTTACAATAGAAATGTTTTTATTTAATTTTATTATTTTTGAGAATGAATAATTCAATTCTGGATTATTGATGGTAGTAGTCCACAAAGAATAAGCAGCTAATTGTATGTTTTTGAAAAGATTTTACTTAGGAATCAGTTAGGCAGTACTGGTCCACTCATGCTTTATCCAGTGAAACATCTCAGTGGTACTACCAGAGGGAAAATGCCTAAATAGTCCTAAAAGCAGATGGTAAGATGAAACACATGTAACCAGAGTTTGCACTGAGGAAGGAGAAAGAAAGATAAGGGAAGTGTTTATATTCCTTTCTGTTGAAAGCAAGTTTTATTTGTTAACTAACTTCTGTGACTGGTCCAGAGATACCAGTTAAATTCTAGCTTTTTGCAAAAGGAAATGTGGCTTTGTATTGTATTTTAACTATAAAATTATAAGATGATAAAACTTTTAAAATTAATTTTTATTGAGATAAAATAAATACATAACATTATATAAGTTTCAGGTATACAACATTATGATTTGATATCTGTGTTTACTACAACTTTGTTGTATGAACTGTATGCTTGACTTCCATCCATGTTACCAGCTTCATAACCTCCTTGCCTCTGGAAACCACCAAACTGTCCTCTGTGCCAATGATTTGTTTTTGTTTGTCTTTTTTTTCAGATTTCACATAGAAGTAAAGTATATGGTTTTTGTCTTCCATCTTTTGACTTACTTCCATCTGTGTTGTTGCAAATGGCAAGATTCCAATTTTTTCTATGGCTGTGTAGTATCTTATTGTGTATATATACCTCATCTTCTTTCTTCATTCATCCATCCATGGATTCTTAGATTGTTTTCATATCTTGGTTATTTAAGGTAATGCTGCCCTGAACACTGAGTTCTATATACCCAGATGTGGAATAGCTCCCTCCATACTGTTTTTCATAGTGCACCTGTTTGCATTCCTATCATCAGTGTATGAAAGTTTCCTTTTCTCAACATCCTCACCAACACTTGTTTATTGTCTTTTTTATTATAGCCATTCTGACAGATATGAGCTGCTATTTCTTTGTGGTTTTGATTTGTATTTCTATAAAAGTGATGTTGAGCATCTTTTAGTTTTTGTTGACCACCTGTCTTTGGGAAAATGTTCAGATTTCCTTCATATTTTTAAATCAGGTTGTGTTTTTTGTTAAATTATGTAAGTTGTTTTTGTATGAATTCTTTATATATTTTGGATATTAACCCTTTTGTTGGATGTGTGATTTGCAAATATCTTCTCCCATTTAGTAGATTGCCTTTCTGTTTTGATAATAGTTATTGTTTACTGTGTTTTTTAGTTCATTGTAGTCCCATTTATTTATTTTTGTTCTTGCCTTTGAAATTGGATTCACAAAAAATCACTAAGGTTAATGTCAGTGAGGTTAGCACCTATGTTTCCTCTAGTTTTATGATTTTAGGTCTTACACTCAAGTCCTTAATTTATTTTAAGTTAATTTTTGCTTGTGGGTCCATTGTTAAAGAATCCACCTGCAATGTGGGAGACCTGGGTTTGATCCCTAGGTTGGGAAGATCCTCTGGAGAAGGGAAAGGCTACCCACTCCAGTATTCTGGCCTGGAAAATCCAATGGACTATATAGTCCATGGGGTTACAAAGAGTTGGACACGACTGAGTGGCTTTCACTTCATTTCACTCCATGGTGTAAGAGTGGTTTAATTACATTTTTCATACACGTGCCTCTTCTGACACCACAGGAGATGCAGGTTCAATCCCTGGTTTGGAAGGTCACTTAGGGAGCAAATGGCAACCCATCCCAGTATTTTTGCTGGGAAAATCCCATGGACAGAGGTGCCTGGAGGGCTAGAGCCCATGGGGTTGCAAAGAGTTGGACATGACTGAGCAGGCATGCACATTCCAGTTTTGTTAACACCATTTGATTGATGAGATTTTCTTTCCTCCACTGTATGTACTTGGCTCCTTTGTAATAAATTAATAGTTCATATATCTATGAACTATAGATATGTCTATATATATCTATAGTTTAGCTATCATCTACATTTTTAAAACTTCTCAGAAAGACTGGCAATATTATTGATGATTTGTGTATCATAGCTCTCTTGATAGACGAGAAAGTATTTTTATTTTATTTTATTTTTTTTAATTTTAATTTTTATTTTTTTTTCATCTCAGGTGTACATGAGTTCCCAATCTTGAACCACCCCGCCCACCTCCCACTCCACATCAACTCTCTGGATCATCCCCGTGCACCAGTCCCAAGCATCCTGTATCCTTAAAGCATTTTAATGCAACAGGGTATATGACAGGAAGAAAACTCATTATTGCTGTTAGTCACTAAGTTGTGTCCAGCTTTTTAATGGCCCCATGGGCTATAGTTCGCCAGGCTCCTCTGTCCATGGGATTTCCCAGGCAAAAATACTGGAGTGGGTTCCCTGAAGAGCACTCTACTGGAAGTTAAAAGACTACTAATTGCTTTAGTGACTTAGGAACTTACTGGAAGTTAAAAGACGATTAATTAGTTTTAGTGACTTAGGCAAGTTATTTTAACTCTCTGTGCCCTACTATATTTGTGTGTAAACAAACTGAGGGTGTTTGATAGAGGATCTCTAAGTCCTCTTTATAACATTAAATCAGAAAGAAAATGCATATATAAAAAATATGGATTCTTAAGATAAAGGACTTAAAATATCATTACACTTTGAATTTTGGAGGCATGTAAGCATAGATATCTTACTCTTCTTTTAATACTATGTGTGGCAGATTCTATATAACAAAATGACTACAACAAGTTCTCTTATTATACCTGCATTTCTTATGATATATTATAGGCATTTCTCCCTATAACAAAGGAGAAATGCCCTTAGGGCAAAGGGGGAAGGTTGTCTATGTTCAGTACAGTTCAGTCGCTCAGTTGTGTCTGACTCTTTACAACCCCATGGACTGCAGCATGCCAGGCTTCTCTGACCAGCACCAATTCCTTGAGCTTGCTCAAACTCACGTCCATTGCATTGGTGAGACATCTCGTCCTCTGCCGTCCCCTCCTCCTCCTGCCTTCAATCTTTCCCAGCATCAGGGTCCTTACCAATGGGTCAGTTCTTTGCATCAGGTGGGCAAAGTATTGGAGTTTCAGCTTCAGCATGAGTCCTTCAAATGAATATTCAGAACTGATTTCCTTTTGGATTGACTGGTTTGATCTTGCAGTCCAAGGGACTCTCAAGAGACTTCTCCAACACCACAGTTCAAAAACACCAGTTCTTCAGTGCCCAGCTTTCTTCATGGTCCAACTGTCACATTCATACATGACTACTGGACAAAACATGAGTCAGTTAGGTCAGTCGCTCAGTCATGTCNTCAGCGACCCCATGGACTGCAGCCTTCCAGGCTCCTCTCTCCATGGGATTTTCCAGGCAAGAGTACTGGACTGGGGTGCCATTGCCTTATGCTAGTTGTGAATTAAATCCATACAAGTAGGTGTATGAGTTTTGCATGACTACAAGAGTTGCCCTCATTTGGACAAATAACACAGAGTGGTATTTCTCGGTCTTAATATACGTTTGTTGTTGTTATTCAGTCACTAAGTCGTGTTCAACTCTCTGTGACCCCTTGGATTGCAGCTTGCCAGATTTCCCTGTCCTTTACTATCTCCCAGAGTTGTCTCAAACTCATATCGGTTGAGTCAGTGATGCCATCCAACCATCTCATCCTCTATTGCCCCCATTTCCTCCTGCCCTCAATGTTTCACAACATCAAAGTCTTTACCAGTGAATCTCATCTTCCCATCAGGTGGCCAGAGTACTAAGCTTCTGCTTTAGCATCAATCCATCCAATGATTATTCAGGGTTGATTTCCTTTAGGATTGACTGGTTTGATTTTCTTGCCATCCAAGGGACTCTCAAGAGTTTCTCCAGCAGAATTTGAAAGCATTAATTCTTTGGTGATCAGCCTTCTTTATGTCCAGCTCTCACATCCAAACATGACTACTGGAAACATGACCACAGCTTTGACTATCTGGACCTTTGTCAGCAAAGTAATGTCTCTTTTTTTAGTATGCTGTCTAGGTTTGTTATAACTTCCCTTCCAAGAAGCAAGCATCTTTTCATTTCATGGCTTCAGTCACCATCTACAGTGATCTTGGAGCCCAAGAAAATAAAGTCTGTCACTGCTTCCACTTTTTCCCCTTATATTTGCCATGAAGTGATGAGTCCAGACACCATGATCTTAGTTTTTTGAATGTTGAGTTTTAAGCCAGCTTTTTCACCCTCCTTTCAGTCTCATCAAGAAGCTCTTTAGTTCCTTTTCACTTTCTGCCATTAGTGTGTTATCATCTGCATATCCGAAGTTGTTGATATATTATTTCTCCCAGAAGTCTTGATTCTAGTTTGTAGTTCATCCAGTCCAACATTCTGCATGATATACTCTGCATATGATTTAAATGAGCAGGTGACAATATACAACCTTGATGTACTCCTTTCCTAATTTTGAACCAGTCCATGTCCATATCCAGTTCTAACTTGCTTTTTGAACTGCATACAGGTTTCTCAGGAGATTGGTAGGTGGTCTGGTATTCCCATCTCTTGAAGAATTTTCCACATTTTGTTGTGATCCACACAGTCAAAGGCTCTAGCATAGTCAATGAAGCAGAAGTAGATGTTTTTCTAGAATTCCCTTGCTTTTTCTATGATCCAACAGATATTGGCAGTTTGATCTCTGGTTACTCTGCCTTTTCTAAATCCAGCTTGAACATCTGAAAGTTCTTGGTTCACCTTCTACTGAAGCCTAGCTTGAAGGATTTTGAACATAAACTTGCTAGTGCATGAAATGAGGGCAATCGTATGGTAGTTTCAACATCCTTTGGCATTGCCTTTCTTTAGGATTGGAATGAAAACTAACCCTTTTCCAGTCCTGTGGTCCCTGCTGAGTTTTCCAAATTTGCTGACCTATTGATTGCAACACTTTAACAGCCCTCATCTTTTAGGATTTGAAATAACTCAACTAGAATTCCATCACCTCCACTAGTTTTGTTCATAGTGATGCTTCCTAAGGCCCACTTGACTTAACACTCCAGTATGTCTGGCTCTAAGTGAGTGACCACACCACTGTGGTTATTCCAGTCATTAAGACCTTTTCTGTATAGTTCTGTGTATTCTTTCCACTTAATATCTTCAGCTTGTATTAGGTCCATACCATTTCTGTCCTTTATTGTGCCCATCTTTGCATAAAATGTTCCTTTGGTATCTCCAATATCATTGAAGAAACCTCTAGTCTTTCCCATTCTATTGTTTTTCTCTATTTCTTTGCATTGTTCACTTAAGAAGGCTTTCTTATCTCTCCCTGCTATTCTCTGAAACTCTGCATTCAGTTGGGTACATCTTTCCTTTTCTCTTTTGCCTTTCATTTTTCTTTTCTTTTCTTAGCTATTTGTAAGGCCTCAGACAACCATTTTGCCTTCTTGCATTTCTCTTTACTGGGGTTGCTTTTGGTCACCACCTCCTGTACAGTGTTACAAACCTCTGTCCATAGTTCTTCAGACACTCTGTCTACCAGATCTAATCTCTTGAATCTGTTGGTCACCTCCACTAGATGGTGGAATAAGGTCTAGTGGTTTTCTCTACTTTCTTGAATTTAAGCCTGAATTTGGCAATGAAGAGTTCGTGATCTGAGCCACAGTAAGATCCAGGTCTTGTTTTTGCTGACTGTATAGAGCTTCTCCATCTTTGGCTGCAAAGAATATAATCAAGTTAATTTGAGTATTGATCACCCAGTAATGTCATGTGTAGAGTCGTCTCTTGTGTTGTTGGAAGAGAGTGTTTGCTATGACCAGTTCATTCTCTTGGCAAAACTCTGTTAGCCTTTGCCCTGCTTCACTTTGTACTCCAAGGCCAGGTATCTCTTAACTTCCTACTTTCATATTCCAGTCCACTCTGATGAAAGGACATCTTTTTTTGGTGTTAGTTCCAGAAGGTCTTGTAGGTCTTTATAGAACTGCTCAACTTCAGCTTCTTCAGGGTTAGTAGTTAGAGCATAGACTTGAATTACTCTGATGTTGAACATTTTGCCTTGGAAACGAACTGAGATTATTCTGCTATTTTTGAGTCTGCACCCAAGTACTGCATTTCAGACTCTTTTGTTGACTATAAGGGCCAATCCATTTCTTCTAAGAGACTCTTGCCCACATTAGTACATATAATGGTTATCTGAATTAAATTTACCCATTCTCATCAATTTTAGTTCGCTGATTCCTAAAACATCGATGTTGACTCTTGCCATCTCCTACCTGACCTTGTCCAATTTACCTAACAATCTAGGTTTCCATGCAACATTGTTCTTTACAGCATCGGACTTTACGTTTACCACCAGACACATCCACAGTTGAGCATCATTTCTGCTCTGGCCCAGCCTCTTCATTCTTTCTGGACCTATTTCTCTGCTCTTCCCTAATAGCATATTGGATGGACACCTACCCTGGGGAACTGTAGCTTGGTGGGCTACAGTCCAAGGGGTCGCAAAGAGTCAGACAGGACATAGTGACCGAACAACAGCAGCAGCAGCAGCGCATGAAGATGATCTTCACCTCTATTTGGTGTTCTGAATGTCTTGCTTTTTAGTCTTTAAATAATGGTGTAGTGTTAGCTCTGTTTTCTTTGCGATTTCCCACTGACATTTGATGTTCAGTATGTTTTCATATTTCCAGTTTCCCTCTGTATATCGTTATTGGTCGATGGTTCTTTGAGATCTTTTGCCCATTGTTAATTGGATTGTCTTCCTACTGTTGGGTTTTAATAGTTCTTGGCTATTTTGAATACCAGTCGTGTATTCATATCTTTGTCTGTGAGTCTGTTTCTGTTTTGAAAATAAGTTTATTTGTGATATATTTGAGATACCACATGTAAGTCAGTGACCATACAGTATTTGTCTTTCTCAGTGTAACTTACCTCACTTAGTATGAATAGTTGTAGGTCTATCTATTTTGCTGCAAATGGCATTATTTCCATTTTTATGGCTGAGTAATATTCCATTGTATATCTCTGCCACATCTTCTTTTTCCATTCATTTGTTGATGGACTTGTAGGTTGTTTCCATGTCTTGGCTCTTGTAAACAGTGCTACTATGAACACTGGGTGCCTGTATCATTTCAAATTAGAGTTCTCTCTGGATACATACCTGCGAGTAAGATTGCTAGATCATATGGCAAGTTTAGTTGGTTGGGGAATATTCACACTGCTTTCTAAAGTGGATACACCACTTTTCATTCCTACAAAGCTAGTGGAGGTAATAGAATTCCAGATGAACTATTTCAAATCCTTAAAGATGATGCTGTTAAAGTGATACACTCAGTATGCCTGCAAATTTGGAAAGCTCAGCAGGGGCCACAGGGCCAGAAAAGGTCCGTTTTCATTCTAATCCCAAAGAAAGGCAATGCCAAAGAATGTTCAAACTACTGTATAGTTGCACTCATTTCATATGCTAGCAGGTCCTGCTCCAAATCCTTCAAGCTAGGCTTCAACAGTACCTGAACCAAGAACTTTTCCAGATGTACAAGCAGGATTTTTGAACCAGAGATCAAATTGACAACATGCATTGGATCGTAGAAAAAGCATGGGAAATTTTTTTTAAAATCTATTTCATTAACTACATGAAAGCATTTGACTGTGTGGATTATAACAAACTGAAAAATTCTTACAGAGATAAGAATACCGGACTGCCTTACCTATCTTGTGAGAAACCCGTATGCAGGACAAGAAGCCACAATTAGAACCAGACATGTAGCAACGGACTGGTTCAAAATTGAGAAAGGAGTATGTCAAGGCTGTACTGTCAATAAAAGTCTGGCGTGCTGTTCATGGGGTTGCAAACAGTTGGACACATCTTGGTGACTGAATAACAAAAATAACAAAAACAATTGGAGTACAGTTGATTTACAGTGTTATGTTAGTTTCAAGTGTACACAGCAAAGTGAATAAGTTATACACATAGATTTCTCTTTAGGTTCTTTTCTCATGTAGGTCACTATTTACTGGTGAATTTTTTAACGGGTCTTTCAAAGTTGGTATACTAGTGACAAATTCCTTCCATTTTTCTCTCTGCTGCTACGTCGTTTCAGTCGTGTCCGACTCTGTGCGACCCCATAGACGACAGAATGGCTTTATTTTTTCTTAAGTTCCAAGGATCATTACACTTCCTATTAAAAAGTAAGAAAAAATAAGGCCATTCTAAGACAAAAATGGAAGCAATTTATATGTTTGCTATTAGGGCTTCCTTGGTAGCTCAGCTGGTAAAGAATCCGCAGATCCCCTGCAGAAGGAATAGGCTACACACTCCAGTATTCTTGGGCTTCCCTGGTGGCTCAGATGGTAAAGAATTTGCAATGCAGGAGACATGGGTTCAGTCCCTGGGTTGGGAAGATCTCCTTGAGGAGGGCATGGCAACCCACTCCAGTATTCTTGCCTGGAGAATCCCCTTGGACAGAGGAACCTGGCAGGCTACAGTCCATAGTGTTGCAAAGTGTTGGACGTAACTGAACGACTAAGCACACATGCTTGCTATTAATAATAAAGTTCAAGGAAAGTTGTTTCTTTTTAATTTAAAAACTTTAAGTATTTTAGACCATTTGGTAGTTCTATCTCTATTTTCTGTCATTTATTTTCATTGTATATACTTGAAATTTCCTGTAAAAGAAAGTTATGCCTGGATTCACAGATTTTGTTCTGTTTTGTTTTTTTTTACCTTTTTTGTCATGTTAGACTCCAGTGAAACAGAGTGTTTTTGGTATAGAAGTTGCTGCTGCTGCTGCTACTAAGTAGCTTCAGTCGTGTCCGACTCTGTGCGACCCCATAGACGGTAGCCCATCAGGTTCCTCTGTCCATGGGATTTTCCAGGCAAGAGTACTGGAGTGAGGTGCCATTGCCTTCTCCGGTACAGAAGTTAAGAACATCATATTTCAGGCTTTTTTTTTTTTTTTTACTTAGAAGCTAATTACTTTACAATATTGTGGTGGTTCTTGCCATACATTCACATGAATCAGCCATGAGTGTTCGTGTGTTCCCCATCCTCAACCTCCCTCCCACTTCCCTCCCCATCCCATTCCTCAGGGCCATCCCAGTGCACCAGCACTGGGCACCCTGTCTCATGCATCAAACCTGGACTGGCGATCTATTTCACATATGATAATATACATGTTTCAATACTATTCTCTCAATTCATCCCACCCTCACCTTCTCCCACAGAGTCCAAAATTCTGTTCTATATATGTGTGTCTCTTTTGCTGTCTCACGTATAGGGTCATCGTTACCATCTTTCTAAATTCCATATATATGCATTAATATATTGTATTGGTGTTTTTCTTTAGGATTTAATTTGCTCTAAATAATTGGCTCCAGTTTCATCCACCTCATTAGAACTGACTCACATGCATTCTTTTTAATAGCTTAGTAATATTCCATCGTGTATATGTACCACAGCTTTCTTATCCATTCATCTGCCGATGGACATCTAGGTTGCTTCCATGTCCTGGCTATTATAAACAGTGCTGCGATGAACATTGGGGTACACATATCTCTTTCAGTTCTGGTTTCCTCAGTGTGTATGCCCAGGAGTGGGATTGCTGGGTCATATGGCAGTTCTATTTCCAGTTTTTTAAGGAATCTCCACACTGTTTTCCATACTGGCTCTACTAGTTTGCATTCCCACCAACGGTGTAAGAGGGTTCCTTTTTCTCTGCACCCTCTCCAGCGTATATTGTTTGCAGAATTTTTGATAGCAGCCATTCTGACCGGCATGAGATAGTACCCCATTGCGGGTTTTGATTTGCATTTCTCTGATAATGAGTGACGTTGAGCATCTTTTCATGTGTTTGTTAGTCAGGCATGTTTTTAAAACATCTCTCTTTTTTTCTTTCCCAATTTTAAGACACCAGTTTGCCCTTTGAAGTTCTGCTCTGATGGTTTTGGAGATTTGTTTATTTTGAGTTTTTTGTTCTTGTGAGATCAAGAATCACACGTTCTAAATTCATAAATCACAGACTAAGTTTTCACCTGTCAGTAGCCACAGTGGTTACTTGGAAGACTTACTCCTGAAATTGCAGGATGGAGACTTTATGATTTTTTGCAGGAAGCCAGTGATGAAACTCTTACATATTTCATAATCTGGGAAGATTCACCATCAGAGTTTTATGGACGCTGGTGAACTTTCTTGTAAACTGTGCTCTTAACCTGTCCCTTAGGGCAGTAAGGCCCAGGGTGTGCTGTTAGGGTACGATGAGAAAGAGCTTTTCTGGCACGTAATTGCACAGTGTCTTCTAAAATTTGGTTGAAAGCAGCCCCGAGTCACCCGAGTATAGGAGTTTTGTGGTATAAGATATTATTGCCTCTTCCTCAGTCTAAGGTCTAAGCTTGAATTAATTTTCTAGCTGCATCTAATTATATATACCTAGAGAAATAAAAAAAGCAAAATCTGTGGTAATTATTACACAACTGAAAGGCAGTGCTCCTGAAGAAGAATATGTATATTCAGGGAACTGCATGTGGTTTCTTCTAGAAGACTGAAGGAACTTGGGACTGTGGGGCTCTCTGGGTTTTTGCTAAAAGTTTGATTTCTGCAGGTCACCCGGCCTCTGATGTTAGAGGATAGGAGTAAGAGAAAGTTTCCAGTTCTTCACTGTGTGTCTGTTCATCGAAACCTCATGCAATCTCAATTCTCTGCCTTACAGTGTACTGCAAATTGTGAATCATAAGGAAGAAGACGAAAGAATTTTTTTTTTCACAAGAACTTAATGTTCCTCAAATGGTGTTTGTTTCATTTGTAAAATATTTTTGTTATTTCCCTAGGTTCTTGGGGTTCTGCCATGATTGTGGTAGAAATGATACTGTGACCACAGAAATGACGTATAAATAATTTTTGTTTCTTCATGATACTATTACCTTAGAGAGGAAGGGTGGAGAGTAAGATTCTCATGATCAAGTCATAGAATGTGTGTGCTCAGTCGTATCTGATTCTTTGCAACCCAATGGACTGTATCCCACCAGACTCCTCTGTCCATGGGATTTTTTTCAGGCAAGAACACTGAAGTAGATTGCCATTTCCTCCTCCAGGGGATTTTCCTGATCCAAGGATTGAACCCCCATCTCCTGCGTTGGCAGGCAAATTCTTTACCAGTTAGCCACCTGGTCACATCAGGTCCCAAGTTGCCAACAGAATCATCTATAATATTCCTACCAGTGATGTCTGATTGTCTGTGCTGTCAGTCTCAGGCATCTTATTGTGCGCACATTTTGGATGTTTTAGGACTCATTGGTCTTTGGGGATGTGGCTGTGAACTTCACCCTGGATGAGTGGGTTTCACTAGATTCCGCACAGAGGAAACTCTACAGAGATGTGATGTTGGAAAACTTCAGAAACTTTGTCTCAGTAGGTAAGAACGAAGACATTCCCTCCATTTGTCAGCTAGAGAATAAGTGTTTTTTACCTGTCTGTACTGTTCAAAGATGTAGAATGTGGAAAGGAAGGACATTGGTTAAGAATGTGGGGGTGGGGGAAAGGCATTCTCCAGTGGCTCAGTGGTTAGTCCTCGGATCTTTCAGGGCCATTCCTCAGCTTCAGTACCTGGTCAGGG
This sequence comes from Neotragus moschatus, assembly GCA_006410615.1. Taxonomy (NCBI): domain Eukaryota; kingdom Metazoa; phylum Chordata; class Mammalia; order Artiodactyla; family Bovidae; genus Neotragus; species Neotragus moschatus. Next base: position 344,599 of record SJYA01000059.1, on the reverse strand, counting down.
AATTAATATCCAACAAACTGCATGGCATGGAGGAAAATAAAAATAAAACAAGAAAGAAACAGAAACTGGGCTGTGTCAGTGCTCATCATGGACCTAAAATTCAGTAGTTTTTCTGTAATTTCTAATACTTTGGGATCATTATTTTGGGTTTGCATTTCAGAAGTAGAATGGGAACATCGTGACATTGAAAGTCAGTCCAGAAACCAGGGGAGTAAATTAAGGTGAGCCATGCTCAAAATTTAAAGCAGTTCTGAAATAAGAATTGTGGTCTACTGTGAAAATTTTAGAAGAAGCAAACAAAGCAAGCGGCCTCATTTTCAAATATAATTATTTTTTGAAAATATCTACCAAAAGTATTTTCTTAAAAGTAATAGTAATATTCAGTGTTTGCGATATAGTTCATTATCAATATTCATAAAGCCTATATTTGAATATCACTTTATTTGAAAGGTTGATTGAAATTCCTTAATACAGCATTCAGTATATTCAACTTGTACCAATTCACACAAGATAGAAAATTTCTCTATTCCTATAAATCCATCAAATGGAAAATAATAAAGAAATCATTAACAATGTTTTCTCATGATTTGCAGAAGTCCTATGATAGAAAGAATCTCTGAAAAGAAAGATATTAATTCCTGTGGAGAAAGCTTCAAACTTATTCTAATTCCCAATGTAAAGACAACTGTTGATTTGAAACCATGGGAATGCAGCTTCTGCTGCTGCTGCTAAGTCACTTTAGTTGTGTCTGACTCTGTGTGACCCCATAGACAGCAGCACACCAGGCTCCCTGGTCCTTGGGATTCTCCAGGCAAGAACACTGGAGTGGGTTGCCATTTCCTTCTCCAATGCAGGAAAGTGAAAAGTGAAAGGGAAGTCGCTCAGTCATGTCTGACTCTTAGCGACCCCATGAACCGCAGCACACGAGGCCTCCCTGTCTATCACCAACTCCTGGAGTTCACCCAAACCCATGTCCATTGAGTTGGTGATGCCATCCAACCATCTCATCCTCTGTCCAACCCTTCTCCTGCTTTCAATCTGTCCCAGCATCAGGGTCTTTTCAAATGAGTCAGTTCTTCGCAGCAGGTGGCCAAAGTATTGGAGTTTCAGCTTCAGCATCCGTCCTTCCAATGAATATTCAGAACTGATTTCCTTTAGGATGGACTGGTTGGATCTCCTTGCAGTCAAAGGGACTCAAGCGTCTTCTCCAACACCACAGTTCAAAAGCATCAATTCTTCCATGCTCAACTTTCTTTATAGTCCAACTCTCACATCCATACATGACTACTGGAAAAACCAGAGCTTTGACTTGACCTTTGTTAGCAAAGTAATGTCTCTGCCATTAGGGAGGGAAGGTGTTAATCTCTTCCAGTGAGGGGCAATGTTCCCTGAGGCAATTTGGTGTGTGGTTTTTTTTGTTTGTTTGTTTGTTTTTTGAGACAGTTCTTCACATAGGACTATTATAACAAAGGTGGCCAGGCGGTAAAGAATCTGCCTAACAATGCAGGTGGCAGCCTGCAGGTTGAGGCTGCGCTTGCATCACATGCTTGCGTCACATGCACAGAGACAATCCCCGAGGTGAGCCCAGGAGGAGGGGGACTCCTGGTGCAGCAGCCCAGTCCAGCAGCCGTGAGGAGCCTGTCATGCCTGCCCTCCACCCGAGTCACAACCAGTGTTCGTGTCAGGCACAGGCTGAGCCGCTTCGCTGGAGAGCTCTTCCTCAGGACGTGAGCCTCTGGGTCAGACTAGATGAAGACCGATCTGTTGCGGACAGACCAAGGAGATGGGTGGCCGGGGCCCCTCCACTGCGCGGTGGGTCTGTGGCATGCCAGCCCGGGTGGTGGGGCCGGGTCGTGGGAGGCTCCGGGGGTGGATGGGGCCGTCTGGCATCTCAGACGTCACAGGACCACCGTCCTGTGTGTGGCAGTGGGACGCTGCGCTTGTTTTCCTAGTGGCCCATCCGTGTCTTGGCCTTTCTGGTCCCTGGACAGCGCATGCGACCCTGTCCCGGGCCCTCACTGTGTATGGTTGCCGCCCCTCCCCATCACTGCTGGCCTCACCCCCGACCCCACACCCCGCACCTGGTCCTGGACTGGTGACCACCTGTGCCTGCTTCCCCTGTCTGAGACCGAACCTGTCTTGTCTCACGTGGGTGGCATCCCCAGCGGAATAGTGCGTGAGGGTGAAGGAAGAAACAGACAGAGCCCGACTCCATCTTAGGCTAGGCTACGACCATTAAGCTACACGCATGGTCACCCTCCCAATGGACTCTGAACTTTGTGCCCAGTGTCTATAGAATGGCATATCAATGGAAAACCAAACCTCCAGATAAAAGAGCTTAGGACTTGAACTCTCCCTTGCCTAAAAGAATATGATAATTATCTCTGTAACAGAACAAAGTGGTAAATTCTATTATGTTTATCAGGATATGACCACAGGCCTATTGATAAATATGCATTATTTATCTAGTCTTGTGACACATGAATCATGGGTTAACTTTGATCGTATCTTTTACCTTGTCCAGACTAGTTTCAAGGAATTTGGGAAGGTGGGTTTGAGCAAGTACACTTAGGGTACATAAGGTTTTCACAAAAACCGGTCGGGGTCCTTGGCTAAGAGGAGACTCTGCCTTGGGCCTGCCAGTGTAATAAACTGCACTCCACTATCTGCATTGTCCTTCTGAGTGAGTTTATTTCCCAGAAGACATGGCTACAACAAGGGCCATGTTGCGCGGTACTCAGCAGGAGAGTGTTCTCCCAGGCCAACTGTGGCTTTGGGTGTTAGCGGTGGTGGGCAGGAGCCCTGGGAGTGTGGCCCGGCGGGAGCCTGCGAGACCTTTCGGCGTCCTGGGTGTCGCGGGACCGCCCCTGTGCTGGAGGCCTCTGGCTGTGAGATCCAGGGCGAGCCCCAGTGGCCGACTAGCTTCCGGGTCTTTTTTAAGGCCCTGGGGACCCTTGCAATGGCACACAGCCACCAACCTCCACGGCTGGTTCTTTGCTGCCGCAGCGTCTTTGTAAAATACGCCTACATGGCAGTGACCCAACGGTTCCTTGCCGTGAATCCATCGCCCCAAAGACCACCGAGACCAGGTTTCGATGCAAACAGCAAGAGGATTTTATTGTACCGGCGCGCCGGGGTTCCGTCTCCTTAAGCAAGGAACGAGAACCCTGGGTGTTGTTACATGGCAGCTTTTAAGCACAAGCAAGCGGAAACAGTTTGATTGGTTACAGGTGTTGACCTTTTCAAGGATTGGTTCATTGATAACAGGTTACAACTGTGGCGGGCAGTTTCTCGGAACAACAGCTCTTCTGGAAAAGTCCCGAGGAAGTTTCATAGGTTACAGAGATATGCGTGAGCTCGGGATGGGGTGCCTATGCATAGTCCTTTCCCAGTTACAGCTGAGAGGGTAAGTTTGGTTGCCCCCTCGTTTTGCCACCTGCAGGTTGTATGGGGCTGAGAAATGTAATCAGAGATAAACAGGCCATGTTTCCATGAGTCAGAGATAACCCTGGGCAGTTTGGAAAGTCTTATACTAAAAAACACATTCTTACAGCAGCACCCCGTCGGTGCCCCTCTCCGTCCGTCCTGTCTTATTGATCCCTGGGACCCCTCCCTGATGTGTCTGGCTCCCCTGGCCTGCCACGGTCCCGCTCGGTTGCCCGTGGCCGCCGCCGTCCGCTGACATCGTTGCGTGCTGAACCAGGGGTAGCGCTGAACCAGGGCCGGCCGCCATGCCAGCGCCTCCCGCCCTTTGGGGCTGAGGGCTCCAGGGAGCTTCGGCCGTTCTGGAAGCTCCGGGCCAGTGTCTCAGGCCCCGCTCCCAGCCCCGCCTGGAATGCCGATCAGCCAGGAGGCTCACACCCTGGTTCCTCCACACCTTCGCGGCGGCGCTCTGCGTCCCTTGTGGACCGAGAGTGGAAGGAAGACCGTCCTCGACCAGAACAGAACGGGTTAGCAGTGATCACCTGGTGATCGCTTTCCCCCTTCCTCGCCTCATTGGCTTCCGCTGCCGTTGGTCGCCCCTGCGCCGCGCGCCCACCCGGCTCCCTGTGCTCGCTTCCTGGGATTTCCGTGGTAGCTGGGGCTTCCCTCGTGGCTCAGCTGAATCCGCCCGCAATGCAGGAGACCCCGGTTCGATTCCTGGGTTGGGAAGATGCGCTGGAGAAGGGATTGATGCTTGTGAATTGTGTTGGAGAAGACTCTTGAGAGTTCCTTGGACTGCAAGGAGACCCAACCAGCCCATTCTGAAGGAGATCAACCCTTGGATTTCTTTGGAAGGAATGATACTAAAGCTGAAACTCCAGTACTTTGGCCACTTCATGCGAAGAGTTGACTCATTGGAAAAGACTTTGATGCTGGGAGGGATTGGGGTCAGGAGGAGAAGGGGACGACAGAGGATGGCATCACTGACTTGATGGGTATGAGTCTGAGTGAACTCCGGGAGTTGGTGATGGACAGGGAGGCCTGGCGTGCTGCGATTCATGGGGTGGCAAAGAGTTGGACACGACTGAGCAACTGAACTGAACTGAAGCACTCTAGTATTCTGGCCTGGAGAATTCCATGGACTATATAGTCAATGGGGTCACAGATTCAGACATGAGTGATCGACTTTCATTTTCACATGTACCAGTGCAGGAGAGGCAAGAGATGTGGGTGAGTTGGATCCCTGGGTCAGGAAGATCCCCTGGAGTAGAAAATGACAACCTACTTCGGTATTCTTGCCTAGAAAATTCCACGGACAGAGGTGCCTGGTGGGCTAAAGTCCACAGGGTCTCAAAGAGTTGGATATCACAGAGCCTCTGAGCAAAACTAATAATAAAAACAATGAAAAAGAAAAGAAGCAGAACTAGCATAGAGTCTGAATAGGCTCTTCTTTGAGAAATGATATCGCTTACAGGTGGTGCAGAGCCCTATACCACGGTCATAGGATAAAAAAATCTCTGGAACTGACCAACCCCAATAGCAATTGTTGCCATAAGATTCTGGATATAAACCGGCCAGTTCCCTGACTCCATATAAAGTAAAATACTCATCCTACTATATACCCTATAGCATCCTAACCAATCACCTAATGCCACCATTCCAGTAGGAATTTTCTCTGTCTTGACCCTATAAAAATTGGCCAAAAGCCTTCAAAAGCTTTTGGCTCCCCCTTGGGTCAAGTCGGCCCACTGTTCTAATAGCATCTCCCACTCCAAGAAAGTTTATTCTTCTGTCGTTCTGCCTTATGTCTGGAAATTCTTTTCCAACCCATGCACGGACCAGGACACGTGGATCAACTTGTTTGCAGGACAGAGGTAGGGTTGCGGATGTGCAGAGCAAACTTGTAATTACTAAGGCATAAGGGAAGAGGGATAAATTGGGACACTGGCATGGAAATGTACATGCCACTATCTATAGAATAGATGATTGATGGGGTCCTGCTTTGTAGCCCAAGGAACTCTACTCTGTACTCTGTAATGGCTTATATGGGAGAAAAATCTAAGAAGAGCTGATCCACAATGCTGTGCTAGCTTCAGTTGTCCAGCATGACTGATTCACTGGACAACTGAAGCTAGCACAGCACTGTGGATCAGCTATATTCCAATAAAAATTATAAATTAATTAATAAAATTTCTTCCAGTGTTAAATGTACACCTGAGCACTTAATGTACCTTCCTCACATCCTATGGCTTGACTGAGACTTGTCCTCTCATGCCCTTAGGCTGACTTTCAGAGCCACTTCCTACCAGAGCCATGAGCCCTGGGATTCTTTAGCTTAAGTATCCGCTGAGTGGCAACAGGGCATAGATGGGTGGAAGGCTAGCGCTGTCGAAGACCAAAGATGAAAATGGAGCCAGTCCCTCTATTACAGATGGTGAGTTCACCATAAGTTCCGCATTTCTTAACAAGAAGCACAGTTCCATGCCTGGCCACACAGTTTTACACCAAGTCTTTGCCCCTAGAGGACCCAAGAGGCTCAAGTTTCAGGTGGGACTGACCTGGATCATCCTCCTCTCTATACTTGCGCCATCTTGAAACAGAATTGAAGGAGTCCTTGGGCCTGGAAAAAGGAGATAACGATTTCAAAGGCCTGGGCTGGATCACCTGACTTCGGGGAAAACAAAACTGAACTTAAAAGTCTCACCTGATACTCCGGGCAGATTGCATCAGCCCGAGACTTTCAACCCCCTGCCCGGGACCCCACTGTAGTTCAACTGCAAACTGCCCTCTCAGCTAAAGATTACCCAGAACGCCCCGCCTTACTAAATCCTCCCATCTCGCTTCCGCAAACCTCTCCTTAAATATGAAACTTCCCTGATTCTGCACGTGCTCAGCCTGGTCGTTAGACTGACAGTCGCCTCTCCTTGACTGAATAAAGGTAACCTGTCTTTCTTGAGGTTGTCTTCCTTTCTCATTGCCTCATCTCGAAGTATACCTTACAAGAATCAGAAATGTGGAGAAGACAGCAGAGGCAGTCCCAGACTAGGAAAAAGTTCTCTTAGAAAGCAAACATGCTTGGGGGGACAAATCCCACCTCACCTTCCGGTAGGTCATCAGTCAGTCCCCCGGGGCGGGGCATTAGGATCTGTCCAACCAGGGGGCCACCCTGGCAGGTGGGTGGGGCGAAGCCGCAATTTTACCTAGACTTCTTTACTTCCTTGAACCGCGGAAAAAGTTGCCTGTTTCCTGTGTGGTTCACTTGCCTGGTAACTTTCAAGTCTTTGTTTGGCCCCTTGATCTGCGCTAGTCTTTGGCGTCCTTTAGGCGGGACTTCGTCATACCAAGGAACCTGGACATGGTGAGTGTGCTGATCCGGCTGCAGCCACGGCAGAGGGACTCTTGGGGACCCGCTGACTGACCATGTTTGGACCCCGTCTCCTCCTGATCACTGCCAGAGTTTGTGACTGTGCCAGGCTCTGTGGTGCTGATTGGCCCTCGCTCCCTTAGATTCGCAGGGTTAGCAGGGCTGTTGCCCTGAGCGTCCCTAAAGGGAGCTCTTGTCTAACACTGGGAAAGGAATTGTGTCCAGGACTTCCCTGGTGGCTCAGATGGTAAAGTGTCTACAATGCAGGAGACCAGGGTTCAGTCCCTGATTTGGGAAGATCCCCTGGAGAAGGAAATGGCAATCCACTCCAGTACTATTGCCTGGAAAATCCCATGGACAGAGGACCCTGGTAGGGTACAGTCCATGGAGTCACAAAGAGTCGGACATGACTGAACGACTTCACTTTCACTTTCAGAGAACATTAGGGTAAGGGAACCCAGGAGAACTGCCCTGCCACATGCCCCAGATTTAATGGTGATGGGATTAGTTTCTGGGTTGTCTTTGGCCAGTTACTCTGACTCAGTGTTCTTCCTGGTGGCGTACACATTGGTTAGTCAAGATGGATGTCAGTGAGAAGGACTCTGGGCGGTGGTAAGACACATGGAATCTCCTTTTCCAAGTGTTTGGGACTTGGAATCTCAAATCAAAGACCTTTTCCACCCTAGATGGGCTTTATGTAGGGATGGCAATAAATTCTTAAGTTTCTAGAGTACTCTTCTATTTGGCAAAGTCAGTTTTGCCTCTCCAGTTCAAATTATCTATCAACCATTCATACAGCCTCTTTGTACAGGGAAGGGACGAGAGTAACACTGACTGACTTGACCTGGTTCAGTGCTTAAGACTCCACTGACTTCCACTGCAAGGGGCACAGGTTGGATCTCTGGTCTGGAAAATAATATCCCCCATGCTGTGTGAAAGTGAAAGCCACTCAGTCCTGTGACCCCAGAGACTAAAGAGCCCATGGAATTCTCCAGGCCAGAATACTGGAGAGCGTAGTCTTTCCTTTCTCCACGGGATCTTCCCAACCCAGGGATCGAACCCAGGCCTCTTGCACTGCAGGCATTTTCTTTACCAGCTGAGCTACAAGGAAAACCTATTCCATGCTACAAGGTGCAACTAAAACCTTTTTTTTTTTTTTAATGAGGGAACTGGGCTTTCTTGATTCCTTGGCTAGAACAAGTGTATTTGTTTATAGACACTATTTAGGCATTGTATGTAATGCACTCTGTGATTGCTTCCCTTGGTGCCATATTTATTTACTGATTTTCACAATCTACTGTAAATAATAGAATGCAGACAATACTCCACACTCCATTTTTAACACCAGTTTTTCTCTTATACCCACATGAGAGCTGCCAAAAAAAGGAAAAAACATAACCAAAGAAACACACNTAGACACTATTTAGGCATTGTATGTAATGCACTCTGTGATTGCTTCCCTTGGTGCCATATTTATTTACTGATTTTCACAATCTACTGTAAATAATAGAATGCAGACAATACTCCACACTCCATTTTTAACACCAGTTTTTCTCTTATACCCACATGAGAGCTGCCAAAAAAAGGAAAAAACATAACCAAAGAAACACACACCTTTTTCTTTTCTGAATATAGATTCAAAAAAATCTCAACAAATACTAGCAACTGCGAACCAGCAATATGAAAAAAAGTATTATAAAGCATGACCAAGTTTGACTATTTCTTGGGATGAAAGGTTGGGCTAGCATCTCAGACTCTTTAATGAAATGAATGAGATCAACAGGTTAGAAACCAAAAGTAGCAAGGCCATCTGAACGGACTCTTTAGGAGGTCTGAGTCCCTCCTTAAGACTCTGAAGAAAAACACAAGTCACTGAAGATACTCAAGAACTACTGGGAACCCACAAGTGTTAGCAAAACCCACCCACACAGGATGGCAACTAGAAACTGGCCAGTGGACCTTTCCACTTGCCTTCCTGGCCTCCTGGTTGTATAGATTTTAGTACCCCACCCTTTCATGCCTGAGTGACAAGCTGCAGGAGGATGGCTGCTCAGTGGAGCCATTTCTGTGGCTGCCCTGGGATGTATCCCTGCCAGGCACTTCTGGTTCTTTAACAGTTTTTCCAGGCCTGGATTGCTTCTGCTGTCTTCTGCAACACCTCCTACACTGAGCTATCTGAGATGCTCTTCCCAGATTATAATCTGCAAATCTGTCTTGAATAAATTATTCCAATGATTTCTTAGATTGAGTGATTAATTTTTGAAACCACCTGTGTACCAACAAAATATTGTAATGTCAATAGTTAAAATATGTAAGGTAACTGTATTCCTATTTCCCATAATAAAATAAAAACAAGAAATGATACTGTCAATTGGAATATACCTGGAGAGTATTACGGGCCACCTCACCAGTAGAAGGCACCCATTAATTAATCATTTTTATGCTTTTAATATATTTGTAGATACAACAATCTCCACGGTCAAGTTATGCCTGGGAAATCCCATGGACAGGGGAGCCTAGTGAGCTACAGGCCACAGGGTCACAAAAGTTTCATATACGACTTAGTGACCAAACTACAACATATATAAATATGTAACTGACTCACCTGCTATTCTACTGAGGCTCCCACACCGTTGTAGATCAGCTACATTGGAATAAAGTTAACAAATTAATAACTTAGTCAATAAAATTTCATCCAGTGTAAAATGTACACCCAAGAAGTTAATGAAGACACCTCACAGGCTGTGGTTTGACTGAGGTTCGTGCTGGCACCCAGGTAAGGCTGAGTGATTCAGACCTCCAATCAGAGCCAAGGGATTCTTGAGTCAGGACCTAATGAGTGGAGCTGGGGCAGGGATGGGTGGAAGGCTCACCCCTCCGTAGGACCAAAGATGAAAATGGAGGCGACCCCTTTATTAGAGACGGTGAGTTCACATTTCAGTATCTGCCTTTCTTAAGAAGCACAGTTCCACGCCTGGCCACACAATTTTACGCCAAGCCGTTGACCCCGGGAGGATCTGAGACCCTTTTGTTCCAGGCAGGACTGGCCAGGCCACCATCTTATCTGTACTTGCTCCATCTTGAAATGGAATCAGGAATCATAGACCCCAAAACTACTCTTTCCAAACACAAGTAACAGGCCAGGGGAGGTCCAATCCCACCTCCCACAGACTGTCACTCAGGAGGAAGGAGCAGGGCACTGGAATCTGTCCAGCCAGGAGGCCGCTGCGGCAGATGAGCGGGGCAATTCTGCGCCAATGCCGGACTTCCTTTCTCCCACTGTGGTGAGAGGACCGGTGTCTTTCCGGTTTCACCTTTTTGGTCCCTCTTACATTCAGAAGCCCTGCGATCTGCACAAGTCTTTGAAGCTTTTGGGAGGGACTCAGAGCAACTTCCAAGCAACTTGAAATGGTTTGTCCGCTGACTGGGTTACTGACACTGCAGTGGGACTAGTCGCTACCGGCTGAAGCCGGCTACGGTTTGATCCGGGACCTTGGGGTCACCTCCGAAGTCTGGATATGCGGGGTATGGGGCACCACTCTGACCTCAGTCCCCTCCAGCTCGCAGTGCGCGGAGGGGGGGATGGCCTAGCAGCCTGGACCCGGGCATCTGGCCTGTCACCGCCGCATGCCGAAAGTTCGGCATGGTGCGCGCAGCCCTTCTTCTTCCAAAGATTGTGCATGGTCTTCAGGGGACAATCGCGACTCGTTTTCTAGGGTCAAGTCGTAGGATTTGATGTTGTTTGAGGGCTCCCAGGCCTTAGTTTCTCAATCGTGTCCGATGCTTTGGGACCCCATGGACTACTGTGCCTGCCTATTGTGTCCATGGAATTTTCCAGCAAAAATACTGAAGGGGGTTGTCATTTACTTCTCTAGGGGATTTTTCGTGCCAGTGATGGAACCTGCGTCTGCTGCTTTGGCCGGCGGTATTTTTGCCAGTGAGCCATCAGGGAAGCCCTTTTCATGACTGGCTGCTGCTGCTTCTGCTAAGTCACTTAAGTCGTGTCTGACTCTGTGTGACCCCATAGCTGCAGTAATCATTAAACTTCCAGGTCTTTCCCTCATTCCCAAGATTCCGATTGGAATGATCAGTTCATCTCTGCGGTGCATTTCAAACAAACCCAATATTTTAATTTTTTTATCCTATTTGCTCAGAGTCTTGGATGGCATTTTTCCAGGGCGTAGGGGAGACATCTGTAGGTATTTTACCTTAGCAGAAAGCCGAGAGTAACTTCCTGGAAGTTGGTTGTCTTATAGCCGTTCTTTGCCCCATTTTTTACTGGGAACAGATATTCCATAAGAAATCCTTTCATGAAGGTTTTCCTTTTTATTGGAAACTTTTATTGATGAACTACCCTGTGAGTCCCCTTCAGAAGATCTACTCATATAAGTTTCTTTTTTCTATACTGTAAAATATATTTAATTAATGGAGCTTAACGAACTGTATACAATATTTCCAAAGACTTAAGATGGGAATTTCAGTTGGGAAATAGTCCATTCCTACATTCCATTTGTTTCACTTTGTTTCATTCCCTGAGTGAATATGGTGAAATCATGGGGACGGGGGGCGCTCTACACTTGGTCAATTTCCAATGGCATTCCAGGATTTACAGTTGCAGACAAAAAGTATTCAAGTAGGATTACTTGTGTTGAAAATAATGATTGACATATATTTTTATGAAAGGAATAGTTCTGTTTGGTTTTCTGGGTAAAATAGTAGACGTGGCTTGTACATGTCTTCTCTCGTTTCCACATAAACACTGGATTTGAGTGTTTTTGCTGAATTGATCAAACAGGATTTGTTTATTTAACATTTTAGTGGTGGTGTAGAACACCTGTATGGGGAGCAGAGTATGGGTTCATTGTCTTCAGGCTAAGGGTCTGGCTAAGGCCCTGTGGAGGGGAAGTACTTGAAGGCCTTCATATACTTATGTCACTCGAGTGTATGTTCCTATGTTGTCTTGTCACAACAGAGATTTGGAGTGATGGACATTAAAGCCCCCTTGGCGTGTCACAGCTCTCAGGGCTTGTATAAACCGTGTTATAGCTCTCAGATCTCGAAAGAACCATGTTATAGCTCTTAGACAATGGTGTTACAGCTTAGTGTTATAGCTCTATTCTATTTAGAAGATAGCAGGAAAATCCTTCTTTGAGGTGTAAGGGCACGTCGACCCAAAGACATGAGGAGAAAAGCACTCTAGCGCATGGGGGAGAGAGAGAGAGAGAGAGAGCTAGCTTTTCAGTTCAGTTCAGTCGCTCAGTCGTGTCCGACTCTTTTCGACCCCATGAATCGCAGCACACCAGGCCNCTAGTGGAGTTGATGGAATTCCAGGTGAGCTGTTTCAAATCCTGAAAGATGATTCTGTGAAAGTGCTGCACTCAATATGCCAGCAAATTTGGAAAACTCAGCAGTGGCCACAGGACTGGAAAAAGTCAGTTTTCATTCCAATCCCAAAGAAAGGCAATGCCAAAGAAAATGCTTTAGTGAACAGTAATTAACTTGCTCAAGCAAAGAAAAAAGTCTCAACAAAGAAGTCAATAAATCTCATAAAGAAGCAGAGATATGAAGAAGAATCCAGTGGAAATTATAGAACTAAAATGTAGAGTAACTAAAATTCTAAAAAAAGCTAATGAATTGGCTTAACAGCAGAATGCTGGAAAAAACAGAAGCTTTAGTGAACTTGAAAACAGAACAGTAGAAAGTTCTCAGTGTGAGGAAAAAATGAGAAAAGAGACTAAAAAAAATTAGCCCACCTCCATGATCTGCAGAACTATAACAAAAAATCTAATATTTGTGTTATCATAGTCTTGATGTATGGTATTGGTGGAGAAATAGACACAGAATCAATGGAGCAGAATAGAGAATCCAGATTTANGAAAGTTCTCAGTGTGAGGAAAAAATGAGAAAAGAGACTAAAAAAAATTAGCCCACCTCCATGATCTGCAGAACTATAACAAAAAATCTAATATTTGTGTTATCATAGTCTTGATGTATGGTATTGGTGGAGAAATAGACACAGAATCAATGGAGCAGAATAGAGAATCCAGATTTATGCCCAGAAATGTAGTCCCAACTTATTTTTGACCAAACTGCAAAAGAAATTCAATGGAGGAAGGATAGCATTTTCAACAATTGGAGCAACTGGATATCCATTGTTTAATAAAAGAACCTTGATCTGTGTCTCATACCTTCACATCTTATACAAACATGAACTCAAAATGTATCAAAGACTTAAATTTAAAATGTAAAATGATAACATTCTTAGAAAAAAGAAAGAAATTTTTTGAGCCCTACCATTAGGCAAAGAGTTCTTTAAATTTATATTAAAAGAACCCTTCATAAAAGGAAAAATTGATAACTTGAACCCCATCAAAATGAAAACCTTTACTCTGCCAAAACAAAAACCAGCCACCTGTTGATAGGATAAAAAGATAGGCCAGAGACTGGGAGAAAATATTTACCAACCATATACCCATCAAAGAATTAGTGGATCAGCATATAAAGTACCCTAAAAACTCAATAGTAAAACAAACACTCAATTAGATAATGCACACGAGACAAGCATTTCTCTGGAGAGGCTACAGATGAAAATATAGTCACATAAAAAGGATGCTCATCATCATAATTACTAGGGAAATGGATATTAAAATCATGAGATATCATTGCACACCTATGAGAATGTCTGAAACTGGCTAAAGACTGTGACAACACATAGTGCAGACAAGACTGTAGAAAGATTAGTAATTCATACATTGCTGGTGGGCATGTAAAATAGTACAGTTACTCTAGAGAACAATTTCACAGTTTCTTTAAAAGAACTGAACATGCAACTTCCTTAAAACCCAGCAGTTGTACGTTTGGGCATTCATCCTGAAATAATGAAAACTTGTATTCACACAAAAACCTTTACATGGATTACACAAAGATTCAGTTCTCTTAGTTCTTAAGAGGAGAGTGTTTAAACTCTAGTACCATGGATTATGACTCAGCAATGAAAGAAACAAACTATTAATTATACTCAACAATTTATATGACTATCCATAGAATTATACAGAGGGAAAAAATGCAATCCAAAAAGGTTGCATACTATATTATTCCCTTTTAGTAATATTATTGAAATGTCAAGATTGTAAAAATAGAGCCCAGATTAATGGTTGCCAGGTTAAAAGGAGAAGATATATGGCTCTTAAATGGCAACATGAAGGATCCTTGTTGTGATGGAAATCTTTGATATCTTGACTGTATCATTGTCCATATCCTGATTGTAATACAGTACGGTAGTTTTGCAAGATGTTACAATTGGGGAAAATTGGGTAAATGGTACATGGGATCTCACTGTATTATTTCTTACAACAGCCTATAAATTCATAATTATTTTAAAGTAAATTTTATTTAAAGAAAACCAATATGTAAGTCATGTACTTTCCTTGTTCAAGTCCTCCAGTTGTTTACTGTGACTCTTAGAATAAAATGTATACTCCTTTTCATGGCTACAAAGTCCCAAAGTTCACGTCTCCCGCCTACCCCTCTACTCTCTTTGCCCTTTCTCTACCATACCAAGCTGTCCACAGGGCCACTAGTTGTTGTTCCTTATGTCTAACACACACTTCTCCCTCTTTTCCCAATAGCCAACTTTCTTACTTAATTCAGACTTCTGCTCAAAGGCTGATTCCTCAGAGATGGCTTATCTAGCACCCTATTTGAAGAAGAACACTCCCCATTCTTACTAAATCTCTTTCTCAGTCTGTCTCTGTCTCTTTTCTCTATACTATCTATAATTGCTCAAAGTTCAATAAGCTATAAAGTAATTTATAATCTGTTTGAAACCAGATCTTTATATGATTATGTTTTCCTTCTAGAAATAAAATGTAGAAAATGTTGAGGTCCTCTTTGACCATGAAAACTAAATTTATGTGTTTTCCTTACTCCTTTGTTAGATTAGTTTATCATCAGATGTTTTTATACGGACTACTATATATATATATGTACACACATATATATGTACACACACTTCCCAGGTGGCGCAGTGATAAAGAATCCACCTGCCAATGCAGGAGACACAAAAGATGCAGGTTCAGTCCCTGGGTCCAGTAGATCCTCTAGAGTAGGAAATGGCAACCCACTCTAGTGTTCTTGCCCAGAAAATCCCAGGGAGTCACAAAGAGTTGGACGTGACTGGGCGTGCGCACACACACACACACACACACACACTATATATATATATGCACACACACACACATATATATATATATATATATATATATAAAGTTCCATGTAGATTGTAAGCATTGTATTTTGTTGATATCCTCATATACTACACATTATTTTGCAAGTTGCTTTTTTTCAGTGATACATGTTAGAAATGGATCTGTGGTAGTATCTACAGATATAATTTGTATTTCATGGTGCAAGTGTCCCATGTTTTATTCAGCAAATGTATTTATCCTATTGAAGAATGACTTTTACCTAAAATTTTATTTGTTGCTTAAAACAACAATTACCTAAACATCTTTATACATGTCTCCTTGGGCATATTTGTGAGAACTAGTTTGTAATTTGCATTTAATTTCCTTTCTAGTACAATGACTGGTAATGTGAATTTCAGTTTTAAAAAGTAAGGGTTTTTCTTGCTATTTTTTGTTGTTGATTTCTAATTTTTTCTAATATGACTAGTGAATAACCCTTGTAAGACTTATACTGATTTTTTGAAACCTTGTTATCTTCTTTATGGCCTGATAGAAAATAATTTTTTTTTTGGTGTGTGTGTAAATGTGCTGTTAAAAAAATGTGTTTTCTTTCATGTAGCTTCTTATGGTGCATGTGTGTGTGTATTAGATCAGAGTTTTAAAATATAGGATGAAAATCCTCTGTAGTAATATGATTTTCTGTTTTCTCTGTTGATTTCTGATATATGTTATATTTCCTACTGTGAACTGTAGATTTATCCATTTCTCCTTGGAATATCAATTCTTCCTTTATAAGTTTTGAATTTATGTTGTTAGATGATTAAAATTTATGATTTTTATATCTTTGTATTAGATTGTTGTTTTATCAGTATGTCATGACCTGCTTGAAAGCTCTTTTAAAGCTTTTGCTTTGAATTTTCTTTTGTGTGCTATAACCAATTCAGATTTATTTTCCTAGCATTCACTTTTATCTTTAACTTTCTTTCATCCTTTTTATAAAAGGTACATTATTTAAAAATAGAATATGGTTAATTAGCTTGTTTTAACAAATTTGAAAATGTCTCTCAACAGATGAGCTGACTTAAGCACACTTATATTTACTGTCTCCACTGAAAATCTGCTGTCTTGCTTTGCATTTTCTCTTCACCGTGATATCTTTGTTTCTTCTCTCCATATTCTTGGATTTTGTTAGATGCATCATGTTTGCGTTTTTCTACCTGCTTTTGTTTTGCGTTTCCTAAATTGAAAATGATACTTCTATTTTTATTTGTTTAATGTTTTCTTTGTCACTTTAGCAGAAATGTTCAAACCTATACTTTTAAAACAATGATTTAAATTAGTTGAGCATCTATATATATATACCCTAAAAGATATAAACTAAGATGTGTTTGCATCATTTAACTTCCAGTTCTGTCCTCCACCCCCACCTCAGGCACCTCTTCCCTTCCTCCCCACACACATAAGTGTTAAATATATATTTTTAAATGTTTTAATAATCAGTACCTATTTAAACTTTACAGTAACACTGAATAATTAACTTACCACTACTTCTTGAATTTCAATAATTCCTCCTGGCTTCATTTCTCTACTTTTTCTGGTATCTTCTTTGGTAATTCATTTACAAAATACCTCTCAGGGACCCATATGGTGAGCCTTTATAGATCTAAAATTCCTTTATATTAGTCCCACTTTTGAATCATAGTTTATCTTTCTATAGAATTCTATGGTGTGAGGTGGCTTGAAAGCTGGTCTCCGGGCACAGTCTGCTATGGGCCCTGCCAGGCCTCTTGAACAAATGAGTTCTCACAGACTGTTTCCACTCAAAGTGGACCTTCTTCCTTTCTCTTTGTGAAGAGGTGTGTGTGTGTTGAGGATGTGTATATGTGCATGGGCAATGTATGCTTGAGGATCTGTGTTTCCTGGCTGATTGAAAATTGTCTACACGGAAAGTGTTCAGCGTTGCTTCAAGGAAACATGGGAGACACAGAGCTGCTCAGCCATCGCCCCAAAGCTGTTGCACACAACTTCCCTGTGTGCTTTCCACTGAGGATGACAGTGCTGTCTCAACACTCATGGAGAGGCTTTTCTTATTTTGCTGTAATTGATTTATAACTGAGCTTCCTACTCTTCAGGTGATTACCTTTAAGACAGCTTTTCAGTATGACTCTTGAAGATAAGGGTGTGTCTTAGTCCCTTTTGGGCTGCTGTAACAACAATATCACAACATTCACTTCCCACAGTGCTAGAGACGCTGAGAAGTGTGAGATCATGGTGCCAGCAGATTCAGTGTCTGGCGAGAATCTGCTTGCCTGACTGCTGTCTTTTTGCTATAATTACTTATGAGACCTAAGAGGTGAGGGATCTCTCTGGGTCTCTTTTATAAGGACACTAATAGTAAGGGCTCTGCCTTCATGACCTAATCACCTCTCAAAATATCTGACTCTTAATATCATCATTTGGGGGGGGGGTTGGGTTTCAACATATGAATTCTGGAGAGTGTAAACACCCAGACAATAGCAGAGTATCATCAGTGGCTATGAGTCACTAGGCCCTAATGGGTCTGAAACCTCATTAGATGAATGATTTAATGTCCTATCCTAACTCATTTTCTTTGTATCTTATGTTTCCCTAGTTTATCTTTTCTTTTGACTACTACATTGTTATTATTTGACATCACTTAGCACTGTGCTCATCTTGTCACAAAACCCTACTGCCTTCCTCTGCAGTACACTGTAGGAATGGTGGAAGAGGAAGACACTATAGAAAGAAGACGTTTATGGAAATCATCAAGAGAATGGGGAAGGTAATTACCACTGGTATAAAGTGGAAATAACTTTCCTTGCTTCTTTATTCATTCATTTAGTAAGTATTTAGTGAGGATCTCAGAGAGGGCAATGGCACCCCACTCCAGTACTCTTGCCTGGAAAATCCCATGGACGGAGGAATCTGGTGGGCTACAGTCCATGGGGTCGCTAAGAGTCAGACACTACTGAGCGACTTCTTTCATTTTTCACTTTCATGCATTGGAGAAGGAAATGGCAACCCATTCCAGTGTTCTTGCCTGGAGAATCCCAGCCTGGTGGGCTGCCGTCTATGGGGTCGCACAGAGTTAGACACGACTGAAGTGACTTAGCAGCAGCAGCAGAGAGGATCTGCCATTGCCAACCACAGTTTCAGATGCTGCAGATAAATTATGGACAAAATGCAGGTGATAAATGTGGCCTTGAAATATATATGCTATTAGGAAAGACAGAGGTAGTTATTTGAACAAGAGAGTTTTTGTGGTATTCTACCAAATCACAGTTACAGTCTCTGGATTTATATTTTTTTGGTGCACATTTTTTGAAATTAACTTTTGCGTTCATGTTCCTTTTGACTCACTATTGTTGCACAGTGTGGGAAGTTCATGAATCTTTGAGAAATAACTGCTTCATTAATAGTAGTAATTAATCCATTCTCCACATAGCAGCCAAAGTGACCAATTAAAAACACAAGTCTGATTGTATCAATGTGTCGCTCAACACCTTTCAATGGTTTCTTCTTCTTATTAGGATAAACGTGTGTCTTTGATGTGGCTTCCAAGTCTGTCATGATCTAACCTCTGGCTACTTCTCTCTCTTATGTCATGGTCTTCCCTCCTCACTCTTGGCTGTCCCCATGCTAGTTTTCTCTCATTTCTCAAACTTTCAACACTTCAATCCACTCTGGGTTCTGTTGGCATGAATAGTTTTCCTTCTTCCCCAACTAATTCCCATCTACCTTTCCTGTTAATTCTACTCAGCCTTCAAAATTAGCTCATATATCCAATGAGTTTTTCTCTGAGACTCCACTGAGTCAAATATATTAAAAACTCCCCTGGTACCCTATTCTGATTCACAATGCTTATCACATTGAAATGAATAATTAGTTGTTTATTTTTTTCCAACATATAAACTATAAATTCAATGAGAGCAGAGAGTATACCTGTCTGGTTCATTGTTTTATCCTTTGAACTTAGCTTAGGTCATAATACACTATGCTGCTGCTGCTGCTAAGTTGCTTCAGTTGTGTCCGACTCTGTGCGACCCCAGAGACGGCAGCCCACTAGGCTCCTCTGTCTCTGGGATTCTCCAGGCAAGAATACTGGAGTGGGTTGCCATTTCCTTCTCCAATGCATGAAAATGAAAAGTGAAAGTGAAGTTGCTCAGTCGTGCCCAACTCTTAGCGACCCTATGGACTGTAGCCTACCAGGCTCCTCTGTCCATGGGATTTTCCAGGCAAGAGTACTGGAGTGGGGTGCCATTGCCTTCTCCACATAATACACTATAGATGCTCAGAAATATTTGTTGATAAACTAATTCAATTGTTAAGTAGATTTACTGTATGTGAAACACACTTGTCTGTGTATAAAGTCATGGATTAGAGCTTCTATCGATGATGGACATAGTAATATTTTCTCTTGGATGGGAATACAAGAGGAGTACAACTTCAGAAAAAATGACAAAATGTACATTAGGGTATGCTCTTGGATGAGAGATGAAATGAGTTTTGAGGAGGAGAAATTCTTTTATATTTCTTGAGTTTTCTGATATTGACTTCCCTAAATTGAACTACAGTATAAACCAAGGGTCCCTTGATGAAATGATCACTCAGCTTTTGCTCCTTTCATTTTGTTTTTCTTTCAAAAAGCCCTCTGGACATCTATCAAAACTACAAAGTGGAAATTGGTTAGCTTCATTTAACACCATACCCTGCTGCAAAGGCCTCACATCAAGGAACTTGCCATTTTACATTCTTCTTATTTTAATAGTTTTCCCAACTTCAAAAACTTGGAGTTGTAGATAGCTAAAGGCTCCCATCATAAATCCCTCGAAGATTCAATTCTATGAAGATGTTAAAACCCCAGTGTTTCAGCAGCCAAAGGAATATAAACTCTGATTCTTCATTGCCAGACTCTGATGAAATCACACTGATTAAATTAAGAGGCCTTTGGCAGCATGCACTGACTCTCTGGTGATTTAACAGGTAGAATTCCTTTGCCTTGGCTGACAGTATATATATGTCACTTAATCTCTAGCTGTTATTTTAAATTTGAGACATTAAAAGTTTTCTGGATTTCATTCAAATTTTTCAAGAGCAAGACAGGAAACCAAAAGGTCATTTCCTCATAGGAAACGGTATTAAGGAGCAAATCATTCTTTCTTTGATATACTTATATTGTGTTCATAAATATGAAAGCTTGTAGATGGAATTTGCAATTTATATAACTATATAATGAGAGTATAAACTTTGCAAGTAGAATTTTTAATAGATTTTGGAATAAAATATACACATTTTGATATATGTCACAGATACCACACCAGGAAGTTATTCTTGTTGTTTTTTTGATTACATCCCTTTTTTTGATGTTTGATATATTTCCTACTAAAGACTACCTTGTTTTGTTGAATTGTTAGTCCAGCATTAGACATTTTGACAATAAAAATAAGAGTGTTTTCTATAAACAACTGTAAATATTTTTTCTTTTACAAAATAATATTCTATATTTGTTTGTGATTAGCTTTTAGATTTGTGTTAGGAATGTATTATCTGCTCAATATTTAGCATTCAATTTTTAAAAAGATATGCTCTGTATATCCCAGCTTAATTGAGGATTGATGTAACTTGTCATGATCAGCTTGGTCAGGAACTTTTTCATTTCAAATGCTGACTTGGTGAAGTGGTGTCAGGAAGTACTTAATGACTGAAAGAAACTAGAGAAAGAGATTAGCAATTATATTCACATTGTAAGATATATGTAGCTCTTTATTTATTCAACTGACCTCTAACTCAAGTCAGAAAATTATTTAAGTCCTCTGTGATAGCCTACAGATGATAAATCTTCCTGTTGGCATTCCTTTACCTGAGTTAGCATTCTAGAGTTGTCTGTTTTCAGTTTTGTGACTGTGGCATTTGAAGCTTTGTGTAATTTAATTACCAAAACTTGACCATTTCTGTAATTTGTTATTGGGCAGTTCATCAAGCAGTCTTATAAGTATTATCAGGGAAGGAGTTATAGCTCTGCAGGACTTCTTCTGAAGCTGGACTCCATTCAGGAGTAGAAATGTACATTTAACCAAATAATGGAAAACATCCTTGAATAGGGAGTTCCTTATATAATAACGGAGCTAAAAGAAATGGAAACAGAGCAGTTGCTACTTATCTAGCAACTCCACTGGACCAAGCTCTGCGATAGGTACTTATGTGGCATGATCTTTAATTCTCATAACTGCCTTAAAACATGGCTATAATACTGAAACAGTCTCCATTTAACATGTGAGCAACTAAGGCATTGATTTCTTAACTTACCTATAGTCACCTAGCCAGTAAGCAGAAGAGCCTAAAATTCAAGCCAGTGCATCATTCAATGGTAATATATACTACTTCCCCCCACCCCTAATCCCTACCTACCTCACCTCCCGCAAACACACACTTTTTGTATCTTTTGGCCTCCAATTTTATACTTATTTTTTACTACAGTAGAATTTCTTCTCCCCTTATCAGAGATAGTTTGGTTTATTACATTATGTACCCCAAATGTAAACCATTTTTTGAGATGTCAAATTGAAGAGCTTTGCTCCTTGGAATCATACTAAGAACTGTGATATTTAAAAGTACTCTCATCATCATTTTTCTTACAGAAGAGGCAATAGCATGTTCTGTTATAAACTCTTTTAAGTCTTTATTTCCAGATCCGTGAATATAAAATCCAGACAAATATGCTGGGCTAAGCATAAATAATGGCCCTTCAAAGATGTCCCTGTTTTAATCTTAGATACTTGTGAATGTTAGGTTACATGGGAAAAGGAACTTTGTAGATGTTGTTAAGCTTAGGACTTTCATATTGGGAGATTTTTCATAGATTATCTGAGAGGGCCCAATGTAAGCACAAACATCTTTAAAAGAAGAAAAGGCAGGTGGAAATGATGGTCAGAGGCAGAGAGAGAGATTGGATGATGATGCTATACTGTTGACTTTGAAGGCAGAAGACGGGATCCTGAGTTAAGGTCTGCAGGTGGCCTTTAGAAGCTGGAAAAAGGAAATGGAAAAGAAGTGCAGACCTGCTGCCCCTTTGATTTTATATACAGTAGGGCCCTTCTGACCTTCAGAACTATAGGATAATGAATTTGTGTTGCTTTAAGTAATTTGTTAGATCTGTGATAGGAAACTAACACAGACGCTATTGATTTAACTTTAATTTTAGATGTGAAATCAAACATAGATTGCCTTTTCTCCTCAGTGGGAGCCCAGAAGTTCTACATAGAAGATGTTTAGGACTAGAAATGGTGACTGAAATGAGCAGCTGGGAGACTCATATTGATACTGTCTTCACACAGCAAGTCATCTTTCTTTTGTATTTATTTTGTATTATTCCATATTCATTTATTTATAGCTTGA
The DNA here is from genome assembly GCA_006410615.1 of Neotragus moschatus. Lineage (NCBI taxonomy): Eukaryota > Metazoa > Chordata > Mammalia > Artiodactyla > Bovidae > Neotragus > Neotragus moschatus. The sequence goes on along the minus strand of SJYA01000059.1, from coordinate 322,210 downwards.
TTTAGGACTTCCCTGGTGGCTCAGACAGTAAAGCATCTATCTACAATGCGGGAGACCCGGGTTCAATCCCTGGTTTAGGAAGATCCCCTGGAGAAGGAAATGCCAATCCCTCCAGTACTATTGCCTGGAAAATCCCATGGACAGAGGAGCCTGGTAGGCTACAGTCCACGGGGTCACAAAGAATCAGACAGGACTGAGAGACTGCACTTTCACTTTTACTTTACTAGTTTTTGGGTTTGGAGAAAAGTAAAATTACACTTGTGTTTCTTCTTGTGTAAAGGGTGTTTTGAAGATAAGATTTGGCAATGGATCATCCGGCCATAGAGTAGAATAAAGAAAATAATGTCGCCTGCCATTCCAGTTCTCCAAAGATTGAGCCCTTCACCACTGCAATTGCCCAACAAAGTTATACCCTGAAGGGGAATTCAGGGTGGAGAAAACCAGGAGGCATTCTGTGCTTAGGATATTGGCCCTAGATGGTTTAGATGCATATTTAGACATATATAAATAATTTCAATGGCCCCCAATTTTTGCATCTTCCCATGTGCAGATAGAAAAACACTAAAACCATTAACTTGTGTGTGTGTGCTGCGTGTGCTCAGACGCTCAGTCATGTCTAATGCTTTGTGATCTTCTGGCCATGTCTTGATTTCGCAGGCAAGAATACTGGAGTAGATTGGTATTCCCTTCTCCAGGGATCTTCCTGACCCAGGGACTGAACTCTGAAGTACTCTGCATGGATCAATCTCTTGGTTACACTGTCAAAAAAAAAAAAAAAGGATGCAAGATGTTGAAATGCATAGGTGTGGGAACCGTGACTCCTATTTTGCTGACCAAAATGTCACTTTTTGTTATTCTCTGACCCCTGAGCAACCCTGTCCTCAGTACCTAGACATGGGAAGGTTTTCTTTGATTTTCTTGCCAATCTCACTGTGCCCTTAGCCAGGACCTGGGCGCTGCTTTCCTGGAATCTGGGAAAGGAGGTGAGAGGCTTTTCAGCTGTAGTCCTTCCATGAGAGTCCCAGCATACCATAATTTTTTTTTTAAGCTACCCTGTCACTGAATCTCAACTGAAACTCATTTTTATGCAGAGCAGTATAAAGAGCATCAATTGTGAATTCTGATAGACCAAAGTTTGCATTTGAGCTTTCTCACTAATTAGCTGTATAGCCATAGGTAAATTGTCCTAACCTTTCTGAACCTAAGTATCTAATCCATAACATATGAATAATAATGCCCACCTTGCAGTGTCTTTACAGTATTCAGCTAAAATAATGTATGTAATGGGTCTTGGACAAGGTCTTGATTTTAGTGGGCATCCAAAAATGGCCAGGAATTTGCAATAGTGTTGGGGGCATTTTAGACACTAGAGAGAGTGAAGTGAAAGTTGCTCAGTTGTGTCCAACTCTTTGTGACCCCATGGACTATACAGTCCATGGAATTCTCCAGGATGGAATACTGGAGTAGGTGGCCTTTTCTCCTTTAGGGGATCTTCCCAACCCAGGTATTGAACCCAGGTCTCCTGCATTGCAGGAGGATTCTTTACCAGCTGAGCCACAAGGGGAGCCCAAGAATACTGGAGTGGGTAGCTTATCCCTTCTCCAGAGGATCTTCCTGACTCAGGAATCAAACCGGGGTCTCCGGCATTGCAGATGGATTCTTTAACAACTGAGCTATGAGGGAAGCCCACTAGGGAAAGATGAGTTAGTTTTCAGCAGTAAAAATATATCTTGATTCACACTGTTGTACAGCAGAAACCAATACGACATTGTAAAGCAATTTTCCTCCAATTAAAATAAAATATTTCTCTAGAGCCTCAAGTTTACTAATTCCGTCTATGTAAGGAGGGTGAGAATGAAAACTAATTTAGAATTATCAATGTATTCTTTCAAACTGAAAATATACATTTTTACCTTTTTTTAAATGGTGTGATGGAGATAGAGAGGCAAGAGTTCAAAGGCCTGGTCTGCATTGCCTGGAAGGCTGAGACTGGCTTGTCAAGCGCATCTGCATTGTTAATAACTGTTTTAATTTGCCTTGTTCACATAATGGTTTTCTTTAATGTGAGATTAACTTCAATTAAAGCATTTGTGGTTATGTTCATTCTTAGATTTTCCCTTTAATTGCTCTCTGTGTATTTCTTTTGCATTAGCACCAATTTACTTGTGCCTACAACTGCAGTTAGAATTAAGCTGAACTTTTGAATCTTAGCTTTGAGTCTTTTTTTCTGGGAAGTTTAAAAATTGAATCTATTATTAAGCTAGTGAAAGTAAAACCCTGTAAACATTCATACTATGATTATAACTGACATGGCTCCTTTTCTGGTGTTGAAAGGATTAGGGAGATTCAACATCTGAGTTATTGATTGTGTAAGATTCTTCATTTTCTCTCTCTTATTAGAAAGGAAAGTTTCCCAGGTAAAAGAAGATGCACTGCAGTGTTGTACAGGCCTCTTTTATTGATTGTCATTCAGAATTGTAAAATATTGACTGCATTGATTTAAAATCTTATGAACAATGAATGCTCATAATTCTGTGTCTGAATGAGAGAAAGGGAGAGAGAAAAATTGGGTCCACTGAAGATTGCTGAAACTGCCCATTAGTGACAACTGGTTGTCACTTTCTATAAAGAAGGGCAGGGCTTCTTGCAACTGCAAGGCTATAATGATGGAATTCACAAGACTTTGGGATAGCTCTAAACAAAGTGATTACTTATACGTAACTGCTGCTTTATTCCAGAAAGACAGTAGGTGCTTAGGGATCTTGGAGAGGGGGAACTAAAATATAAAATCAGAAGAACAGAACGTTTTCAGGTTTGGAGGAAGAAGAAGTGGTATCTTTATGAAGAGATGGAACTTCAGCATCTATCTTCAGCTTCTGAAGTATGTAGTAGACACTTCGAGTGTGCAGGCCATTACAGAAATATGTGTTTATAACATTGCAGTGAGGATGGGTAGCATCTGGAAGGTGTTTTTAGTTGGTTGGCATAAATAGGTCCCTATACCATGTAGATCTTAATTTATATCATCTATGCTTCAAGTGGGGGCAATTCCCTTCTGAGAGATGTATAGACTTTTCCAATTTCTTGACCTGTAGTATTTCTTGAGGTCCTATTTAAATAAGATATAGAGGAAAGAAAGAAGGTGAGATTTCTCTGTTGGAAGGAACCTAATTTAGTTCACTTGTTTGGCTGTTGGGGCAGTCTGTGTCCTGGAGTAGGGAAATGATTTCTCAGAGAGGAAGTAAGGTATGTGATAGAGCCACATTAGCGCTCAGGCTTATAAATCTACACTCCAATCACTTTCACTGCACTCACTGGAAAAACTTCAATGTAATCATTAGGGAAATTCCTATGATGTGTTTTAAAACAAAAATTAATTCAAAAGGGGTTATTGAATAGTTATTGTGTTTCAGATACTGTCCTCAGTGAATATAATAAAGATCCCTGCCTTACTGGAGCTTATCTTAATGGAGAGAGATACATGATGAATACATGATAAATAAATAAGCGCAAAAGTGCATTGTATGTCAGGTTGTGATGAGTGCTATGGAAAATAATAAATCAGGAAAGCAATGGAGGGAAGTGATGTTTGAGCAAAATATGAGCAAAGTGAAGAGGTGCATTTTAAATCCTTGGGGAAGAATATTTCAGTGGGAACAACAATATTCCTAAAGAAAGAATGTACTTGATGAGCTTGAGGCCTTGTAAGGAGGCCAAAGTGGCTGAGCAGAGTGAATAAGAGAGAGAGAGTAAAAAGGGATGAAGTCAGAGCTAACACTTTGATGGAGTACACAGGGCTTTTAAGGCAATATTAAGGATTTTTGGCTTTGAGGGATTTGATTATTAGTTTCATGTGTCAACCTGGTTAGGCTATAGTACCTAGATATTTAATCAAACACTAATTTAGATGTTGTCGAAGTATTTTGTAGATGCATCTGGCACCAATAATCTTGATTTTAAAGGAGTTTGTCCTTGATAATGTGGCAGACTTCATTCAATCAAATAAAAGTCCATAAGAACAAAACTTGAGGTTTCCTGAGAGAAGAAAGTCAGCCTCATGACTTCAACATTAACCCCTGTCTGAGTTTCTAGCTTGATAGAGTGCCGTATAGATTTCAGACTTGTCAGCCTCCATCATACTCCTAAAGAAATCTCTTTATTTTGTTCTAGTTTTCTATATAATTTGTTCTGTTTTATTGATTTGGTTTCTCTGGAGCACCCTGGCAGATAGAAGTGAGATGGGAAACTATTTTAGGGTTTTAACCAGAGAAGGTTGAGAATAAGCTGCAGAGGTTCAAGAGTGGATGCAGGCTAACTAGTTAAGTCTATTGCAGTAACTCAGTGGTGAGATGTTGGTAGCTTTGCACTAGGAGAGTAGCAATTGAAGTGGGAAAAATGGCAAATCCTGAATGTACTTTGAAGGTAAAGTCAACAGGATTTGTTGATGGGTTAATGGAGAGTATAAAAAAAGGAAGAATCAAAGTTATTCCAGGATTTTTGGACATATGTAGAAAAATGAGGTTGCCATGGACTGAAACTGAGGAAGATTTAGGAAAGATCAATTTTCAAGAAGGGATGAGATCAGAATTCAGTTTATCCCTGGTACATTTGAGATTCCTATTAGCTATCTAAGTGTTTTTTGGGAGTAAGCAGTTGGACATAAGAGTCTCGAATTTTATAAGAGAGATCAGGATAAGAGGTATAATTTATAGCCTCAAGAATAGATTAGATATTTTAAGAAATGTGCATAGATAGTAGAGGGGGTAATATCCAAGGCCTTGAGACCTGAGTACTCCAACATTAGCAACATGGGCGATGAAGAGGAAATGGCAAAAAGACCAAGATGAGGCAGCTAGTGTGATGGGAGGAGAACCAAGAAAGAGGAATGCCCTAAAAAATAAGTGAAGAAGGTGTCTGAGAATATGTCAACAATGACAAAATATTGCTTATAGGGTAAGATCTGCAAATTAATTATTTGATTTAACAATGCTAACCTTCATGAGAGCCGTTTTGGTATAGTGGTAACAAAAGTCTGGAGAGGAAAACAGGAGAGAAGGTAGATAGGGAGAATATGTTCTTAGGAGTTTTCCTATTGAAAAGAGTATTTTCCAGAAGGGGTGTGAGATCAAGATGCCTTAAAAAGATGCAAATAAAACATTCAGTTTATATTCTAGTGTGAATAATTTTTTGGGGGAGCTAGTGCTTCACTGGAAGTTCTGCTCATAGAGGAGCTGAGTAAGACTGTTCATCTGTAGCAGTGGTACAGATGAAGGCACTGTACCTAACAAGGGCTCAAATGCAGGCAGCTGATAGATGTGGAAATCACAGTATGTGAAAAACCACTTCTGATGACCTCACTCTTCCAAGTAGCAATAAATAAGACCATCAGCTAAAAGTGAGCACACATAAAGAGATGATAAGATTTGAGGGATGAAAAGACTGACTGGTCACCCAGGGGTGGAATGGGAGTAAGAAAACGTGGTATATGGAAGGGCAGTTGAGAGTTCTTGTCACAGACTCACAGAGCTCTAGGCTTCTGTCTTTACTGTTGATTATGGATGCGGAAAACATATTTTTAAATTGATATTTTGATATTTTTTTGGTGGGCAGTTTTTGCTTATTAGTATGAAAGTAGGAAATTTCAGTCAGAATTAGAATGAATTCTGGTAAATGAGACTAAAGGTAGATTTTTCTTAGAATTATTACACCTCTAAAAATTGTGTTAATCTAACAAATGCCTCTAAAATGTTATGTTCATATATTTGAACATAATATGATACAATTAAACCTCAACACCCCAATTAGAATGTGTCCCAACCCTGAAGGTAGATCCTAGAGATTTAAGAGGAAACCAATATCATTAAGGACATCAAAAGACATTAAGCCTCATCCAGCCTTATGGGTGGGAAAATGTCATTTGATATAATTAAATCTAAAACTATATTTCTGAGAATAATTTACAATTGAAATTTTTACACTCATATACATAAACAAAAATGTAGAATATTTGGGAAAAATATGTCCTTAATTGTCACATTTCCCCTGATGGGAAGTCGATACTTTCAAACATAAGTCATCAAAGAGCATGATTTGCCAGCTGTGTCTGAAAATAGCTCTTCCTTTAGTATATTGCCAGATCTCCTTGTCTCTGAAATATTCAATTCTCTTAAAAAAAAAGAGCAATGTCTAGTTCTTTTTGGCACTTGTGAAATGATAATAGAAGCTTTGGATAGTTTTGCTTAGAATTCACACCTATTTAATTCCGAATAAAACTGTTGAAACAAATAAGAAAAACACTGTGAGAACAAAGATATGTGAATTCAGACAGAATAATCTAAGAAAACAGAGTTTTCTCTTTCATTTTAACAATGCTAAGAAAACTAAACTCCTTTAAAAGTTGTCACTGGTATTTATTAAAACAAAATTTTTTCTGAGCTGAGGATATGCCCTTGAGGTGAAAATATTTTTCTTCACCAAAACCTTGAGAAAGTTATAATTGACTAATAATTCTCTGCTTTAAGAAAAATACAACCATCATTGCAACTTTTATTGTAAAATAGTGGATTGATTCTTAACTAAATTTTAAAATGCTATTATTTTGGAGTCCTTTCTTTATTGCATTCTTCCTGGAAGAAAACCTCATATTTCTACTTTGATGAATAGAGCTTATTTTATGTTTTACTTCAGAGAGAGTCATCTTTCATAGAGTATGGTAGCTGTGGAGTATCTTTAGATCTTCCTCCTGGAAAAAACTTACTGTTCACTTGCAAGAGGAACAATTAACTGACACTTCTAGTTTTGTCACCATCAGGACCCATCTCAATTTTCAGGCCAGGGTAATGCTTTTCCTAGGCAGCCCCTGACCCATGATTGAGTAGATTAGAGGTACTGGGCCTGGTCATTTCTGCCCAACATGGGACTCCTCTAAACGGTGCATGTTGGTCTGGAGCTCCAGACTCATTGCTATGAGTTGGACATGATTTTTTCATATATGCACTGATGTCTGAATATTTCCATGATCAGTCCACCTTCTCTTGTTTAGCTTCATAAGCCTGAATTCCTCCCCACATCCACATATTCATCATGCTCATAACTCTCAGTGTTTGCTTCTCATAGGGCTCAACTGATATATTAACATTCCCCTAAGATACTTAATATATATTTGTGGAACGTCTCCTACCCTATATGTCAATTACTGCGTATGGGGTTGCAAAGAGTCGGACACGACTGAGCAACTGACCTGAATTGAATGCTGTTGCTGCTGCTAAGTCGCTTCAGTCGTGTCTGACTCTGTGCGACCCCATAGTTGGCAGCCCACCAGGCTCCCCCGTCTCTGGGATTCTCCAGGCAAGAATACTGAAGTGGGTTGCCATATTGGGAATACAAACATCATTTAAACATGATTTCCATCCCAAGCAGCTCACACACTAATTAGGAAGAGAGCACCATAAATAAGAAATGCAAGGGAGCCAACACAAACATGGATCTATAACTATGGAGTTTCATTAGCTTNCGTCTCTGGGATTCTCCAGGCAAGAATACTGAAGTGGGTTGCCATATTGGGAATACAAACATCATTTAAACATGATTTCCATCCCAAGCAGCTCACACACTAATTAGGAAGAGAGCACCATAAATAAGAAATGCAAGGGAGCCAACACAAACATGGATCTATAACTATGGAGTTTCATTAGCTTTCAATTGCTACATTAAAAAATCTCCACAAACTTAGCACACTTAAGACAGTGTCCAGTTCTATCAGTTAGATACCTGGACAGGCTTGCTTGGATTCTCTGTTTAGGGTCTCAGAAGGTCAAAAATCAAGGTAACAGCCAGTCTGGGCTCTTACATGGAGGGTTTAGTGAATAATCCACTTTCAGTCTCATTTGAGTTTCTAGTAGAATCTAGTTCCTTATTGTTTCAGTACTGAAGTTCTTGTTTCCTTGTTGGCTGTCAGTCAGCAGCCTTTCCTGTATTGTTTATCATGTGGCCCATTCCATCTTCAGGTCAGCAATGGTGTATGAATGGTTTAAGAATCCTTCTGATTCTTGGAATCTTTCTGACCTCCTCTTCTACAGCCATTCAGAGAAAACTCTGCTTTTAAAGGGCTCATATATCCTACCTGGATAATATCCTCTTTGATTAACTCATGGTCAACTAATTAGAAGCTTAATTACATCTTTAAAATCCTTTTATTAATTAACATGGTCAGAGCTTGAATGAATTCTCTTCAAATTCATGGTCCTGCGAATTGGCCAGAAAATCTTGAGGGACCATTTTAGAGTTCTACCTACCATAGGGATGTAGAGGAAGGGTTCATAATAGTGAAGGTGAGGAGGGGAAATCTACCAGTGTGAGACGAAGGCTGAGCTGAATTTTTAAAGAGTAATAACAAAGTCAAATCGGGAAATTTTAGCCAAAAATTGAAGATTTGAAGTAATATATTATGAGCCAGCATACATAAGTAGGACTCTTGCTTAAGAACAGTGATGGTATGTCCAATAAACTAAACTTAGGAATTAGGTTTTATTGTTGGGAAACCATCATAGAATTTTAAGCAGACGATTGGCAGGTATGTTAGAGAGTGACTTGCCAGCAATATTGGAGAAGGAAATGCCAGTACACCCTAGCATTCTTGCCAGGGAAACCCCATGTACAGAGGAGCCTGGCATGCTAAAGTCCACCAGGTTGCAAAAGAGTCAGACATGACTTAGTGACTAAACAGCAACAACAGAGGCAGCAATATAGACAGGAGATATTACGGGTAATACTGGAGCCAGAGTGATCAACTAGAAGCTGTGAAGATTGTGCATCTGAGAGACAGTGGTTGTCTGAATCAGAACATCGATAGTAGGATGGGGAAGAGAAGGATGTTTATAATTTAGGAGGTAAATTTTGTATCATTTAGTGATAGATTGCATGTGGAAAATGCTAGAGATGAAGCAGTCTAGGATGACTTTTAGTTTAGGTAGCAGTAAGTGGGACTTCTGTAAATTGGTTAAGGGATGAGAGAAGGGCAGGCTAACTGGAGGGAGTTGGAAGGGGTAGGACAATGATGAATTCAGTATTTGAAATGTTGAATCTGAAATAGTTGTAGAACATCCATGCCATCAACTTTTGTCTCTCTACTGGATCAGTACAAAACATATTCTTTTAGTTCCCATTAAAAGTAAAACCAGAAATCCTCCTTGAATCTTTTATAGCCCTCATGCTACCAGCTTATACTTTTTCTTGCTCTTCCATAGCTAAACTTTTTCAATCTCCTTTCATTCACATTCTTTTTACTTTTCAGCTCTTCCTCAGCTTTGCTTCCCACCCAACCATTCTATCAAAACTGCTTTGTCAAAATCAGAGGTGGCTTTCATGTTGGCAAGCTAAATGGACATTTTTGTCTCCTCAATTTACTCAGTGCCTCAGCAGTATTTGATGTAGTTGGCCTGCTAACTTAAATCCACAAATTGACTTAGCAGTACTCACTGCAGACCTTTAAAATGAGAAATAATGATCATACATGCAGTTCATTACAACAAAATGAAAATAATACTGAAATGAATAATGCAAGCCATTTATTTAAGATGTTCTCATTGTGTTTTTTCTTCTCAGCAAGCTTAAAATAGTAGACTAGGTAGTTCAAACTGCATGTATCAAAACTATGTTGTTTTTTTCCTTCCTTAGAAGAAATATCTTCTTACATCAAAAGCTAAAGTCTTTGCCTATGCTTGACCTTGTCCTTTCGTAGGCCTTCTTAAACAGGCCTCAAGAGATAAAAAATAAAAAACAAAAACTGTACTAAGATTTAAAAACAAGCAGGTAATAAATGTTGACCAGATTTCAGAGGCAGAGAGAGAGGTGAGATTGAAACTGATTTTGAGGCCAAGTCATCCACTTTTTTCACTGTTACACAGCGTTCATTCTCATCCAAAGAAATGGATACCAATTTTCTATTCATTTATCTAAGTTATGAAATATTGCATGGAGAATTTTATAAGTTACAGGTATGGAACATGCATGTTCTTACTATCTATTTAAGAAATAAATAATTGAAAGCAATAGCTGAATCAGTTTATTTCCCAGTAAACCATTGATTTAATTTTAATATTTTTCATTTATTTCTTTATAGTTTTGCTTGAATATACATATATAGTATATAGTCTGATTTGCATGTTTTGATCTCTGTATAAATGAATTATTGAGTATACAGGTTTTTGTTCCAAATATTTGTGCTTTATCTGTATTGAATATTCAGTTGCTGTGAATTCATTTTCATTGTTGCTTAATATTTTAATTATATGATTATGTTGAAATTCATTTGCCTATTCTTTTGATATACATTTAAGTTGTTAACTGACTTTAATATTTTTTTTGAATATCTCCTTGTGAATATGTGTGATCATTTGTCTGTTTATTAATCTAAACTTATAAGTATGCCTTCTGAGTAGTAGGTATAAAATCTTTAGAATTGCTAGGTATTGCTATTTGCTCTAAAAGTAGTTATGGAATATGAAAATTCTCATTTATTGTTATTCTCAGATATTATTTTCAGAAATGTGAAGTAATATCTATTGTTAGACCTTGTGGTCTTTTCCTAAGACCCGTCGCTCCAAAGATCACCGAGACTCGGATTTGATGCAAACAGCAAGAGGATTTATGGAGCCGGCGCGCCGGGGTTCAGTCACCTCCAGGGAGGAACGAACCCCGAACAGTCGTTACAGAGCATTTTTAAGCACAAAAACCACAAACGGGTGTAGCTAGGGNCCGAGACTCGGATTTGATGCAAACAGCAAGAGGATTTATGGAGCCGGCGCGCCGGGGTTCAGTCACCTCCAGGGAGGAACGAACCCCGAACAGTCGTTACAGAGCATTTTTAAGCACAAAAACCACAAACGGGTGTAGCTCGGGTGGGGACAATCTGATTGGTTCACATGTCTCGACCTTTACAAGGATAGGCTCGTTTGCTATCAGGCCTATACGGCTGGTCAGGGCCACATTCCCACGACCTGAAAAATAATTTTTTTAGAAAGTCCCTGAAAGAAAAACATCTCTAGAGAGAGCCTAAAGGCCACATTGCATGAGATAAGAACCTGCCATGTTACATGAGATAAAAACCTGCTGTCAAGGGTTTAGTAAAAAACTTAATTTTCCTCTCACTATAGTTAGTTTTCATTTTCACTTCCTTCTTTCTTATCTTGATTGCACATCTATTTGTATATAAAATTTAGTAGTTGATTTTTGTTTTCTGTCAATTGCCTGTTTGTATCTTTTGATATTTTACATTGGATTCACATGTTTTTCTTTATTGGTCTGTATAATTCCTTCATATATATGGGCAAATAAATGTGGTAGGTATTGTGTGTGCATGTTAAGTCACTTCAGTCGTGTCTGACTCTGCAACTGTATGGGCTGAAGCCCTCCAGGCTCCTCTGTCCATGGAGTTCTCTAGTCAAGATTAATGGAGTTGGATGGCATGTCTTCCTCTAGGGGGTCTTCCTGACCCAGGGATCCAACCTGCACTTCTTATGTTTCCTGCATTGGCAAAAGGGTTCTTTACCACTACTGCCACTATTGACAAAGGTAAAGCTATGGTTTTTCCAGTAGTCATGTATGGATGTGAGAGTTGGACCATAAAGAATGCTGAGTGATGAAGAATTGATGCTTTTGAACTGTGGTATTGGAGATGACTGTTGAAAGTCCCTTGGAGTTTAAGGAGATCAAACCAATCAATCCTGAAGGAAATCAGTCCTGAATATTCATTGGAAGGACTGATACTGAACCTGAAGCTTCAATACTTGGGCCACCCGATGGGAGGAACTGACTCATTGGGAAAGACCCTGATACTGGGAAAGATTAAAGGTGAGAGGAGAAGGGGATGACAGAAGATGAGATGGTTGGATGGCATCACCGACTCAATGGACATGAATTTGAGTAAGCTCCAGGAGTTGGTGATGGACAGGGAAGCCTGGTGTGCTGCAGTCCATGGAGTCATAAAGAGTTGGAAATGACTGAGGTACTGAACTGAACTGAACTGATAGCATTAGCATTAGGGTCACCTGCTCTTGGCTTTTTCTTTTCTCCCCTATTAGCCCCTCACCTTACCTGCTCCTCCCAACCCATACCACAAATCTACGCTCCAACTCTAGGTTCAAAAGGTACTTACTATTTAGTTCAAACGGTAAAATTAAGTTATCATTGTCTCTTTTTCTTCCTATGCCACACTGATTGGACTGCTGAAGCTTGGGAGGCAGATGCTTGTCAGAGGTATGGCAAGTGTTTATGAGCTTAGAGATGTATTTGTGGAATTTGTTGCTAACAGTTACAAAGGAGATATTTGGAAAGGCTTTTGTCCCAACACTTATGCAGAAAAAGTCTAGTCGAGTGTTCAGAGGAATTCTCTAGTGTTTGATTATGGTAGCCTCTGTGAATAATTTAAATGTTCTGGTTGAATAAGTGAACTCACCAGCATTTGATTCTTAAGGAATAGATAAAAAGATATATTCTGGGTTTTTTTTTCATGTAACTGAAAATTGCCTCTCAAAAGTAGTGGCATTTCACTTTGAAAGAAAGTTGGATCCTTGCTTTTTCAGACACAAAACATTTTATGAGATTTTTGCAGGTTTTCAAAATTTTCAAAAAATCTCTACTTGCAATCTCTTAAAAGGCCACAAGTTGACAATATTATTCCATGGAAGTCAGTTTCCATTACTGATGTTCCTTTTTACACTGGGTTTCTGTCAGNCCTTGCTTTTTTAGACACAAAACATTTTATGAGATTTTTGCAGGTTTTCAAAATTTTCAAAAAATCTCTACTTGCAATCTCTTAAAAGGCCACAAGTTGACAATATTATTCCATGGAAGTCAGTTTCCATTACTGATGTTCCTTTTTACACTGGGTTTCTGTCAGTCCAAGTTTTCTTTCTTTACTGCTTTTTCTCCCTCTGCCTGGACCTGTCTTTCTTTTACTTTCTTTGCATTTTTTCTCTGTGCTTCTCCCACAAGACTCCTGTTTCTTTATCCTTTTTTTTTACTTTCTCACACTACTTTTTTTGGAAAAAAAA